>CM029115.1:15280000-15420000 GCA_016859345.1 Istiophorus platypterus
TAAGTTCCTCAACTACATGTGCACTAATTGTATTAATGTGTGGATTGGGGAAATGTGGGTAGGGAAAAATGCACATAATGACTTGAGAATAATGGGATTGTAGAAAGTACAAACAAAAGAGCTTATCAGACTGGTGAGGTGTGGAAAAATATAATAAGGAGTAGTGTGTTTGGAGTGTGCAGTGTGCTGTTGAGGGGGCAGGTAAGTTGATCCAGTCTAAGTAAGGGGTTCAGGGGGGGATAAGGGCAGGCAGTGCAGTTGTCCTGGTGGCCTTATATGTCATCAGAGAGGGGAAACGGTATCAGCATGTAAGCTAAGGCAGTGCTAGATGTGTGTCTTCTTGTGTCTTTGTCTATTCTGCCTCCTCCTTACAAATGGCCACTTTCAGAGCATCATCAAATCGTTGTACTTATTTGAATCTCTTTGCAGAAATGGTGTCAGCATGTAAACTAAGGCAGCTTTGCTTTTTGTGTCTTTTCCATTCACCCCACTCCTTACTCACGGCCACCAGCTTTGCTCCACACATGTATGGGATCGTCCGTTGCTTTACTCGGCGCTGAATTTGCGACAACTACAGAGCTGGGTGGCTGCTGTCGCTGTCCGAGGTGCTGATCCTCTGGTGCTGAAGGCAACTGGGAAATTGCACGAGTCCTGTGCTCCACTGGCAAAAAGCCCTTTCTCCATTTTCACTGCTGATTGATTTAAATGACTTCTATAATGAAATCAAAAGGCGTGATCATATTTGATCCCGTCACAATGACATTATATTATCTGTGTGTAGTATTATTTATTTAGTTGACATAATTGTCATCTTTTACTCATCAGAAATGTTATGCCTAATAAAACACACACATCCATTCAGCTTGCGTATATAAATAGCTTTTAACCACCACCTTCACCACCCCTGTGCCAACTGCTCTTATCTACAGCTGTATTTGGGTCAGATGGCACTTAGTGAGTCACCTCATGACTGTGATTGCCAGAGGTGAAAGGCTAGCTGATCACCATCCTCAATTTTCTCAGCTCATCACATGGAAGTATCAGACCTGATGGGAGCAAGAGTGGGCAAATATTAACTGCTTTCAAAAAGGTCAAGAGCCAGTTGGCTTTTTCTATTAGTTAGAGGCACACATGATCTGTGTACTACTTGCATGTATAGCATCCATGTAACCTTTTTTCAGCTGATATGTGGGTTAAGTTTACTGTTGAGTTTTTCACATGGAAAATGCCATAATGGGAAACCCTTTTGTTGTCTTATTTGCTTTTCCTGTTGCCCAATATCTTTCAGTTGCTAATAATTTTTGCACTGATGTCAAAACAACATAATCCAATAGACTTTTCCCACACCTCTATCACACAGCAAATGCTGGTGTTAAAAGTTAGAAGAAAACATGATACAAATTAATTTTTTTTGTCGCTAATGTAAAGCTGACACAAACATTAGAGTAAATGTATCAGTTCAGTGTAAAGCTTTTGGCTTATAGTAAAAATGTTTCACCGTTACTAATGGAAACTAATCAAATAACAACATTAAGACATTTAAAACAGAGAGTTTTTGTTTTTTTTATATAGCAATACCAGAGAGTAAAGGCTTTTGCTGGCCTTAGCATAAAAATTTCAAAATTTCTTTGAAATACTAATACTTTGACCCATCTCTGTCCCAGTGAATAGTATAACACAGCAGGCTAATCCAAGAATAGCATAGAATTATATTACTGAGCAAGATCCACTTCCACACTGATCTCACTTATAGCACATTCAAAGCTCAGGTGATTTTCTTTTCCTTTTTTTGTGTATTCTGTTTTGTAAATATTGTAAGACTAGAGACAAATGGTTTGCCATCTCTTTTATTTTGTTCTAAAATTCAACTCATAAGCACACTCCGAAAAACTAAAGCAACAAATAATTTATTCGAATAGAAATAATTTTTAAGAAATGTCATTTTTCCATGCTCCATTGAACCAATATGTATCTGTAATCAGGAGCAGAAGAAAGTCAAGTCAGCCTAATTATAGGCCGTGTAATGAACCACCTGCTGTTAGACTGTAACAGCGAATGTTTATGAAGTGCGCCAGAAATGCTGCGCACTCATATTGTGTTTTCCCACACACAAACACGATCTTTGACGAGCTTTCTCTCTCTCTCTCACATGCACACACACGCATCCTGTTTCCTACAAATTACTCTCATACTCAGTGAGAATTTTAAAACCTCCACACCACAGAAAACACCCGCCACAAATTCACATGCACACAGAGCCGGGTGAAAACAAATTTCCACAAAATAAACTCTGAGCTAACTGATAACTGAAGAACAAACACTTGCCAGTGTCCCTGCTGTGACCGGTATTAACCGTGTTTCTCTTGTCGATGCAGGTCAACACATAGATGCTTTTCGCTCATACACACAAACACATATCCTTATGTACACACATGCACAATGATCCCAATGCAAATAAATTACCCTAAAATAAACTGAAGTCATTAATAATTAAAGAGCAAATGTCCATCCATGCCCACTGTGACCAGACAATACATACATACACACACACACACACACACACACACACAAGCTATAGCTACCCATCTAACCTTTTATCTCCAGATGATGAATGGAGGTTGTGAGGGATTCTGCCTTAGACAACGCCACCAATTTTCTCCTTCCATGGCTTTCAAATTCTAACAGATATTTTTCTGAACTTTCAATTCATCATCTTGGACATTGGCCACTCAACCGGCAGAGCTGAGCACAAAGGCCAGAGCAGTTCTCATACATTCACATACATACACACATGAAATGACGGTCACATGCACACACATACACAACCTAACATGTACAGCAGTGTAAAGACACATGGCTTTGGCTTCCTGATTTTGTGTGGAATACCTAAGAAGGAGAGACTAATTCTTTTAACTAATTTAGTTCTTTACAGGTGTCTGATGATGAATTATGTCCAGGCTGCTGCATTTGATTAAAACATGCTTGCTGGAACCAGCAGCTGCTGGTGAGCTGATTAAATATAAAGTATCATTCAAGTGTATGACTGATACACGAATCATTCTTTTTTGCAGGTTAAATTGTTTTTATAACTAATCAACTAATGTTAAAGGTACAGTTCTTTCTGAAATCAGGTGTTCCCATTTCAGCTGCTATAAAATAGATATTATAGGCCCCAAAAAACTCACTTCAGGTTGTAAATGTATAATATAATTTTCTAAATAACATGTTACTGGGATTGAATCTTTGAATCGGTCCATATAAATATATCATTTCCAATATCTTTCTAGGTCTGTGTCTTCTAGGTATATGTGTGTTAGTACTTTCCTCTTAAACTCCTCTTTCACATATAAACATTATACATTTATGATCCTGTAACATGTTTATGTGTCACTGGTATGTGTATTGCAATAGTCTTTAGGATGAGAAAGCAGGATGATTAGTTTCTTCCCCTCAGTGTGGTCCCTTAGTCCCTCTCAGTGTTTCACTTGCCTTTTGAAGGATTTAATATTAGATACTTCATTTCCTTTTATGATTTTAATAAATGTTTTTTTTTTTCAAACATTTCATGTAGCAGGACTTTTATGTGGCAACTGAATTGTAGTTGGCTACACACACACACACACACACACACACACTCAAATACACACACACACACAATTCTTTTTCCTTGTAATATTCTTAATGAATTTCATGTACAGAATTAAAAATGAGAGGCTAACATTCAACACATATCTCTATAGCTGATGGATTCTGAACCAAGTAAAACTGCATCACAGAGACAAATTCAGTAAATTATCAGATGTTCACAGGATCTGACACATTTACAGTTCAATGTAGATACCTGTATGTAGAGGCCAATGTTGTGTGCAGGAAGTAACATGAAATTGCACACGCAAAACCTGCTATTGCAGGCACACACATGCAATAGGGACCTCTCACTCACCAACATTTGCTAGCCTTGTGTTCATGTCCTTGCCTACAAGCAATTTTCACCAGCTGAACTTCATAAGAGACGACAGCCTCATAGAAATGTACATTTGTGTGTGTGTGTGTGTGCGCATGTGCGCGCGTGCGTTGTGTCTGTAGGTAGAAAGAGGCAGAATGTGCGAAAACAGTCAAGTAAACAAAGGCCTGCTTTCAAGGCTCTAAAACCCCTTGTGAGGAACATTGCCCCGACTCTTTGCCAAAGCTCTGTCAGATTTCACAATACTTCAGGATAAAGACTGACCATCTGTTAATGTAGCAACAGCACAAAAGTAACTCCCTGAAATTCTGTGTCTATATTCCTGACCCTAGGTGTAGTCACTGTCAACTGAAACATGCTGTACTATTAACACAGCAAACATATAATTCTGCCGTTCTGAGGAGAATTATTTTCATACTCAATTTTCATTCCCTTTTTTTAGTTTGCTACACAAACACACACCAAGGAAGATGGGGACCAAACCACAACATACCTTTTCATGACAATAGTAACATAAAATCTTTTTTAAATTCAGGACCTTTCCTGTCTCACGATTTTATTGCTCCCTGTCTTTCCTGTGCTGAAAGTCACTTTCCTGCATTTTGCTGCGCTGCCTGGACAGCTTCACCTCTCTGCACTCCTCCATGGTTGAAGAGGTATTAGGATTATTCCTTTTGAACTGACAGTAAACATGTCAAATGTGCAGTATTGGGGAAAGATAAATAAAAAAAAATATCACCTCTATGGTAATCTTTAACCTATTTACCATAAACTGACAATGACACACTAGTCGCAATTCAAAAAACCCTGTATTTTCCTGCCTCAATTGTCCAGACTGTAGTCAGATAGCATAGTAGAGACTTTGCGTTCCTCTTGAGGGCTGAAATCAGCCAGACTTGGGAACTTGGCCTGGGTGTAGTGGAGTCGTCATTTATTTATTGACAAAGAGCCTAAATTACATGTACCTTGCACTGCTACGTTCACAGGTATACTGCTAACTTCTAACTCTCTGCTCCGGTTGCCATCCTCACCGTCACACACGCATGTGCGCTCTCTCTTGCTATGCAGACAACCTACGCATTGAGCTGGGAGCTACGCTATTTGTGCAGCAATATGCCATCTCACACTCTGCAAATTTAAAGTAAATCTTGCCCAGAAATTATTATTCTGTGTAATATTCTCATTTACCTGCTACTACCCAGGAAGAAAAGACTACTGACATAATTTTCACCAAATGCACTTCCATACACATCTGCGCATGTGTATTATAACAGTGCAATATCATAACTGATCTCAGAATGGTGGAAGCTATGTTAGGGGGAGCTTGTCAAGCACACTTGTCTGGTAGCTGGTCACACATCACAAATCCAAGAATTATCCACTTACTCCTTGAAAAGCCCAAGCCTTTGGCAAGGGGGACATGGCCACACCCACGAAAACAACAAAAACAATAGAAGCAACAGCTGGTGGTCAACCTAGCTTCAGGAGAAAATCTTTAAGTGGTCAAGCACTGCTTACCTTGCTTGTCCTGACAGAGAACTACTACATTTATGGTCTCATGGTAGCAAAGAAGAATGCCCTGGTCTCCAGAGGCTGCTAGATAATATCTCTGAAAGACCAAGATTAGTCTGCTCTGGCCCTTCTTCAACTTAGTGAGGATTTATTTTGTGCCTGTTTAAATCTACCATCTCTTCTTCCTAATCATTAGGGGTGTACTGTTTTATTTATTGCATTTGAAACTAATTGAATATTTGCACATTAAAAGACCAATGTGTAGGATTTAGGGGGATTGGCTGAAATGGAATATAACATTCATAATTATGTTTCATCAGTGTATAATCACCTGAAATTAAATTAGCCTACTGGAAAGGGAGGAGTGAGGGGAGGGGTATTAAGCTGATTGCAGTCCGCAACCCCACTGCTAGATGGCACTAAATTTTAAACACCTAGTACTTTAAGCAGAAGCAAAGCAACATGGTCTTTCCATTGGAGTTGTATTATTAGCCACCTGACTAATGTAGGTCCTAATTTTCTTATGTGGTCCACCAACTTCTGAGAAAAATATATGCTAAAAAGCAAAGTTGACTTTGACCTCTTGAGGTTCACCATCAACATTCTTTATGTTTGACCTTTCTGTTAGACTAGTCGCTTTCAGCTGCAAAATCATTTCCCCAAACACTTCTTAGATGTAACAGGAATGTAAACAGGCAGATTAATTGTTAATGTAAATACCTGTCAATTACACCCCTAGATTAGCTCAACTGTCGAAGAAAGTGAGAGCGAATTACTTCTAATAGATATCCACTAACTAGCTACTCTCAATGTTAAATATAAAGTAACTTCGAACTGCATGCAGAGAAATATACAAGTGTGTGATCACGATGTGATTAAAATGTATTCTTGTAAAAGTGTTTAATATGTTTTAAAAACCAGGCATGCAAATGAAGCAGCTGGGTCAACTGGGACAGCCAAAAAACAGAGACTTAAAAACATTGGAAAGAAAACAGCAGAGAGAAGCCCAAGGGATCACAAGAGGTGAATGGAGAGCAGCAAAGGCAAGGCAGTCAGGCAAACAGATTCCAGTTAATCAGTACATCGCTGGATAAAGAGCACTTGGTTTTATCAAGCTGCATTACATTACTACAGCATAGGCTATTAGCTGCTCTCCTGATTAATGCTCTAACCTGTGACTAAAAGCCAAGAGCACTGCAGCAGTGGCGGAGCAAAATTAAAGCACTGTTCAAACTATTTAAACGGTGTGATGGAGACATATCTGTTTCTAGAACAGGCACTTGATATATGTAAGGTACAATGGGAAACATGAGGTGGAACATCTTAAAAATAGACTAGATCAGGGGAACTGCTTCAATTGTAAAAATTGGAAATGGCACACTCGCTACACTTGTAAATATTTGCATTTTGGTTTAATGGGGAGTGAAAAATTCTATGGAGAGTGATCAGTGCAACCTAGATTGTCCATGTACTCATTAATCATTGTCTTTCTTAATAAGGCAAACATTGTGTATATTTCCAGGAAGCTGGCAATCAAACACTGTTTTAAATTATTAGCTGTTTTCTATACACCCACCAACACTGCTTTCCTTCAAAAGCTGTGTTGTATTGCAGTAATTGCCATTGCTTCCCAGACTGCAAGCGTTTTGATTCTTTCCCACATGTTTATTCCACTGGAGGACAAATTTATCTTTTGGGCAACATTACTGATTATACATGGAAGACACAATATAGTAGGTGATGAGAAGGGAAATTGCACATAACAGCATCACATTAAATGAGGTGAATGAAGATTTTCCTGGTAATAAGAACAAGTTACTGAATGAAGATGAAAAAAAGTGGATGAAGTGGGATGCATCTGGGTTAATGGAGATCTACTGTACATGACACGAGTCATTTCTGTCTATTAAAGAAAAACAGTGGTCGGTTTAGTAAATGTGCTTCGGCTCATTTTTCCATCTTGCCATTGTGGCATACACACACATACATACACACATGGACAGAGTACATCTATGTGCATCCATACAAAGAGATGTACTCTGAGGTGCATAAGAGCATGAACACACGCACATGCACACACACATTCATGCATCCACACAAACACCATGTCAAGCTGAATAAAGTGCAATGACAGCTGGGTAAAATTACGCCTATAAATCATTTGTCAGACTGGTCTAAATTCTATCTGCCTGCCATACATGCAGTTAGATCTGTCCCCATAACCCCCCCACAAACACACACGCACACACACACACACTCCTGGATGGATCTATCTGTGACACTGGGCCTACTGCACTGACAAATTCTTTCTCATACACACAGAAAATCTGGGCTCTGTTTTCAAGCAGACAAAAAGCTGCACCATAGAAGTGTTTTCCTAAGGAGAAATATGTATTTTTTCCTCTCACCTGCGCCTGTTCAGCATTTTGTTGACTTGCTGTGCACTGCAGTGGGAGGACATACACAGTTTGCACCCTAAGCAATTTGTCTTTAATTGTTTAGGGAACACCTAATATGATCCTCCACAATATCAGAAGAACCACTTATGTTTTGCTTGTCTGCATACACGTCTGTCACAATACCCCCTTGGACTGGATGGCAATGGATGCACAGTCTAACTTTTCTACTGTTTATCACCCTCCTTTTGAGCCTATAACAAAGACTTCACAATGCTACTGCAGCTATTACATTACATTGAATATACTTAAGTTATATTCAGTTATTGGCATTAATGCCTGGATAACTATTGCCAGACTGCAGTGAAATAAAAATCTCTACTTTTGTCATTTTGCACAGCAAACTACTGGGCCATAATTCGAAATTCTCCACAGTCTTCCAGTTTATGGAGTAAAAATTATCAGGAGTGTTGAGACACTAACATCCTCAGGGCCACACTGGGCAAACAGTTCACCTAATTCCACCAATGTAATTAAAACTTCTCTCTCCTCTTTAAAACCCCTCGGGACTACTTCTTCTGACGAAGTCTCTCTGTGATGCTTCAGGCATCACATTTTAAAAGGGGATATAGGCTGATCTGTGGCCGCGCTAAAAAACTGAAACACGGCAGTCTGAATTAGACACAGATCATAGTCATGTTGGTTAAATTTCATAGTTGTTTAGCCAAAAGCATGAAAAAAAATTGGAAAGAATAAAAAAATAAATCAAAATAACAATCATTAGGAATGGTCAGTGTGGATCATTATTTTATTACAAATAAAAATTTTACACAGAAAATATGATTAAATCTGAAGTTTCATATCCAAAAATTGGATTAAAAAGTTGCATGATTTCATATTTGAACTGCTGTATGTTTACACTTTCAGTTCTACCCATCCTGGAGAGGTGTCCTCTTTAGGGAGGCTCTATCCATTACTACATTACTTACTGTTTTTACAGAAGTCTTAGCACATTATAATGATGTGTTAAATTTGTTACCAGCCCCAAACACACCAACTGATAATGTATGTATGGGTACTACACATTTTTGCATTCTATCTTGATTCACGGAATGAGTGCCTCTCTTTCACACTCACGCAAAGCAACACCTTCAGGCACTCACACATACAAGCAAACATACAAACGCATGCACACACACACACACACACACACACACACAAATTGTCACAGAATGACAGTCATTTCTTTGTACAGATAAAGCAATTAATCATAACATGACAATCAAGCAAACCACTTGGGGAGGGGAAAAATGTCTCGGCATAAGGCAAGAATCAAGAGTAATACTTCAAAGTATAGCTACACAGTTGCTGGTAATTCTATTTATGACAAAGCCCCATGTATTTTTGTCTCACTTCGCCTGTCACAAACATATTCTCATTTAAAATTGTAGGAAATCGGAACGTGTTGTATGTCTTTCCGGTGACATTTGTCACTGAGAAAAGCGGCGCGATCAAGCCCAGGTGCTTTGGCTGGGGGCCTTGCCATCTATCATGGAGACCGGGTGGTAAATGGCTTATGTAATTCTTTTTCAGATGAATGACCATGGAAGGGAGTGTCACCACTAACACTATTGTGATCTATACAGTAGAGATGAGAGAGGGAAGGAGAAAGTGTGTGAGAGAGAAAGACGGATCCTTTCAGACCTTGAGCATGAAACTCTTACATATTGAAAGTTGATAAATGACATTCCGATTAAATGTATCATACATAAGATTTTACTATTGCTACATAGCTGACTTTACCATTAACATCTGTTTACTGATCACTAAGAGCTTCAGCCGTGGTTGTGGTTACAAGACACGAGGTCAGAATACGTCCCCTGAGCAGTGCTACTTCCTCATCCTCTCATTTTGGACTGAGGGCAGACTGAACACTATAGTGACTCACTATCACAAAGAGGCAGTGCGAGATGGGACGGGCTGGGGCTAGCTAGTTAGCATGCTAACTTCAATAGAAGAAAAGAAGAGATAATTGTGGAGGCAAAACAAGAGTTAACACTGGCATTAGTCTCCCCTCTTGGAGAACGCTCTTGATAAAGAGTAAAGGAAATAACTTTTCTTATAGACTGGTAAATAAACAATTGTTAGTGCTAACATTGGCTTTGTAGCAATGCAAAAATTTACATTTAGCACCCTTTTAAAATCAAACTGCTTTCGTTGTTTTAAGGCAGAAACTAATGATTATTTTCTCATTTAATAGACTGATCTTTTAGTTAAGAAATTGTTCAGAAGTAGTGAAAATACCCATCACAATTTGTAGAGCTTAAAGTGTGGTCTTCAAATTGCTTATTTTATCTGACCAACAGTCTGAAACCCAAATGTGTTAAATTGGCATTCAACAATGTAAAATATTAACAATTAGATATTTACCCAGTTATTGGGGTTAACTTGTTAATTAGTAGGGAAAACAGAACATTTCTTTTAAGTTTTCTTTTTGAAAAACATCAACACTGAGACGCTATCAACAGTTTCTATCATCAGGGGTTTTCTTTACAGGCAGTGTTGTCAATTTTTTGCCTTTGTCTCTACATTTACTGACTTTTCACCCCCTTTAGCGCCTTTACAAAAGTACCCTTTGACAAAGCACCTTGTGACAAATCTTTATGTAGAAGAGTCGCTGATATTGCTCCATGAATGCATGGTCAGGCTTTCCATCCACTGGCACACCCTTCTATGAGTCTCATTCAGCTGACAGCACAGCTGCTGACACAGACGTAATTGAACTGAAACAGCACAGCCATTGTCTTTAAATTACGTGTACGGTGATTCTGTCAGATGGCGTCACGGTTATAAAATCAGTATTTTAGCAGTGCAGAGCAGCAGCTCGGATGGTTTGAAAGTGAGTGCCGGCTGTAGTCTTAATGGGACGAGTTTCAGTCACTATTTGATACTTATTCCATTTATTACAGAAGAGAGAGAAAAACATGTAAATGAGAACAGCTTTATTAGATATACATCTGTATTATATTACTATATAAGTGAGCACAGAGGGTAGAAGAGAAGCAAACAGATAAAGGCTGGACCAGCGACATACTAGTTTCTGATCTAATCTTGTTGCTCAGAAAAGTATATTTCATGTTTCAATCACCACAATAAAATAGAAAACTGTTAAATGAGACACGAACAAAACGTCCGGCAGATATGTCTCATGCACTGCGTTCACATAACCTCGCTTTAGGAAAAATATTCAAACGGTTCAGGGTAATGTCTCTTGATCATTAATAGTTTTGTGCAGCATATTTTGGAGTAAATTTTAGTGGAACAGTATTTTTTTTTCCAAGTTTTATCTTGTAATTTTTTTTCTTACTTTAGTTTTCATCAGCTGCCTTGTCAATTCTTTTATCCCTTTTTTCCTCCAAAAGATATAAGAACATTTCTTTTATGTCGACCTGCGTAGACAGAGATTCAAATTTGGTTTTAGGGGTTTATAGATATGAATCAAATGACCCAATTCAGACCTGATTCACTATTGTTATCCCAAAAGGGTTTATTTAGTTCCACGTCCACTCTTCATGCACAAATAAATATACCACTGCATGTAGAATGTGCAATTGCAACTCTTTTTACTGGAAGTTACAAATATAATAAAAGGAAATATACTAAGTGTGATTATTTACTATGGACAAGAAAATCAGAAGTTTCTATGATCAACTATGGAGCCAGAGTATACCAAACAATACACCAGATTCAACACTGACACAATATATCCTTTTGGAAGAATAATTCCTCCATTTAATGAAAGAAAAATAGAAAATGACACTGTGTACAAGGAACAATTGTAACTACCCAGGTAATTGATGAAATAAACACAATTCAAATAGACCAATGAGACTATATTCAAAATTCATTATACCCGAGTTTTCTTCAATCACTTAACCACTGATGTGATATTGGTCTTATGTCCAACACATATTATCAGAACTAGCTGATAGTTGCTGATGGAAGAGGCAATTTTTCATCCTACCACACTGTAGAGTGAGTTGGTTGTGTGTGGAGACAAACTCTTTGAAGTCCTGGGGTTTCAATCTACTGCATGCGATTGAGTTTCTAGCTCTTCTCTGTTGAGTTGTAGCTAGCCATCAAATGTCCAATGGTGTATAAGCTCAAATTCCTGGTAGATCCAAAAACAAGTGAAAACTCCAGGTAGATCAAAAAACCTGAGCTATAGTGAGTAAGGTCAGAACTTAACATTCAAGCTACTACTCTGAAATGGTGTATCATAAATTAATAGCTAAATATATCCAAATTCTCTCATTATACTCTATAATACCTGAATGATAATAATAATAATAATGATAGTAATAATAATAATAATTAATATTAACAATTAGTGATAGAGACCTGCACAAAACATTTTAACAACTAGCAAGTGTACACTTAATTGTGCTAAAAGGAACAGCTTGAAGTGCTTAAAATCTCACCAATATTCAATCAGGACATAACAGATGTGCTAAGATTAAATAAATCCGCTAAATTCCCCATGTAGATGTTGTCATTAGGGGTTAGCGCCTCTTGGTTCTCTGGTCGTACTCACACCGGCTGGTTATGTTTAAGGTTCTCGCAGCTGCTTTAACTTTAATTTATCAACTTTTATAGCTTTTCTTTCCAATTTTATTGCTATTGCTCGTTAGTGTCTCTCCTCCTTGCTGCAGCTCATTAGGCAGTGAAGGCGTTTTGTGTGCAGGTTTTGTCAGGTCATAAGGTGGGAATGACACCTGATTGGCCTGCTGAATTAACCCCTTAAGTTCTAATTCAAAACTGTTTGAAACAAATTGGTAATTAACACTGAACAAAAATAAATATTAGGCTTTTCAGTTTGCCTGTGTAATTTTTCCTCAGTGTTCATGTATCATATTTTCGTTGTTTTTTTTCTTGTATTATGATTTAACAGATTAAGATTAAAGATTTTTTTCCTGTTCAGATTATATGCATTTATTATTCAACCTGAGTCACACATGGGATTTGGAACATTAACAGCATCTTCCTTTTCATTTTGTACTTCAGCTCTTTTGTTTGTGTTAGACTTGCAACTTGTTTATGAGAGATCAAGAACAGAAAAGGAGAAGACAGATGAAAGAGTAATAGAAAATGGTTGACCTGTCAGTTCCCTTTCTTTTTAAGTGGTGTTATAAAGAAAATGGCATCATTTACAGCTCAGAGATGTAACAAGAGAGACTCAAAGGAATGATTGACATCATTACTCTGCTAATTATCTCCTTTCTAATAATTGCTGTCATTTTATGACCTTGTAATACTCTTCTTTTGCCAATAAGGTAGTGATTGACAGAGTTACATTCGGGAGGACGTTTTGTCCATTTTTTTTCCTCTACTTTTACATGGTTGACCTGAAAACTGGAGGTTGACTAATGGAGGAATTAGCACAAAGGAAGATGTCCATCCTTTTTCCTATGGTGCGCACGGATGCACTTGTTAACACAGTTTTTGTGTACATTTTACTTATTTTTTTTGCGGTCGGTCATTGGCAATTGTCATTGTTGCACTGAATGAAGGATGGAACTGTTGAGGTTAAATGACCTCTCAGCTCTTCCCGTCATAACCCTGCCAAACAGATTTCACCCCCCCCCCCACGCTTCCCAAAAGGCTGTGTGTAACAACCATGACCACTACTTTCACAAAGGTGGTTATTAATGACTGAATTACATCCTAAGTAATGTGTGTTCGTTTCAGTGATATAAATACTCCTACTGTGAATTTTTACCTGAATTCTCAGAGTTTTTACCAACCATATTCATATTCAGATAAAGTAATTATTGTAGATGATTTCAATATTCATGTAGAGGTTGATAATGATAGCCTTAGCATTGCATTTATCTCACTATTAGACTCACTTGGCTTTACTTAGAGGGTAAACAAAACCACTCATTGTTTTAACCATACCCTCAACCTTTTTCTGACTTATGGCAAAGAAATTGAATATTTAATTGTCTTTCCACATAATTGTCTTCTCTCAGACCATTGTTTGATAACTTTTAAATTCCTATTGCAGGCCCTCACACCATAAGGCAAAAATGTTAATGTTCAGGCACCATCTTATCTTAAAGAGCTCATAGTAGATTACGACCCCAGTAGAACACTGCAGTCCAGAATGCAGGCTGACTTGTGGTTCCTAGAGTCTCTAAAAGTAGAATGTGACACAGAGCCTTCAGATATCAGGCTCCTCTACTGTGGAACCATCTTCCAGTTTGGGTTCGGGAGGCAGACACCCTCTCCACGTTTAAGAGTAGGCCTAAACCCTTCCTTTTTGATGAAGGTTATGGTTAGGGCTGGCTCAGGCTCAGCTTGAACCCATCCACTAGTTATGCTTCTATATGCCTAGACCACTGGGGGACTACCCATCATGCATCAAGCTCCTCTCTCCTCCGCTTCCTCTTCACCTGTGTACATTAATATCCCAAAAATACCCGTTACTGCCTTACTTCTTCTCTTCCCCATAGATTTGTGCTTTCTCATTTCTCTCTTCTCGATTTTATTAAGTCTTATTAGTAATATTATTAACCCTATAATTATAACTATTAGTTTTATTATTATTATTAACATTATCATACCTTTATTGTGCTATGCTCTCTCTCCTCCATCCTGCCCCCGCCCCCCTAGTCCTGCTCTATTTGAAAATTGCCCTGAGATATCCTCTGTTATGATATGGTGCTATATAAATAAAATTGACTTGAATTGAACGTTTTTGTGTACATGATGATTGTCAGATGTGGAGATTTTGTACATTTAGCATGCATGTAATTGCAAGTCTGTCATGCACAGGCATATCTTTCATTTACAAAATGACACTGACACTTCACACGGTCAGATTTGGCCTGACTGCACCGACTGAATAGAGAAACATTGTGTCTCCTGAAAATGCTGTGACCCACATTATCCAGATGGTGCTGATTCACATCAGTAAGCTCAGCTTTTGAGCTTCACAGCCAGATCCTTGAGATTCTGTCTAAGATCTACAGACTGACTGAGAGCACAGGCAGGATTTAGACAGCACAGAAAATCTGGGCTTGTGTGTGCAAAGCTTCTAAGAACTGAAGGACTCGCTCAGGATCACTAGTGAGGTCACATTACCATGTGAACTTGAGTTACTTGAAGGAACATGGTGGGGCAATTTCACAAAGTGATGACAAATTACACTTTCTCGGTATCTGTTTTGTTTTTCCACAGAATATTACATCCTCAGTGATCCCATCATACTAATCAGTTTCCATCCCTGCTGAGGATTTCTGTCCAAAGTCATTTCAAAAGTGGCTCCTGTATTATCATTTTCTTGACTTTAAGAATATGCAGAGAAGTCATTAGTGTCCTACAATACCTTATTACATTCTGCTGAATGAATAAAATCTCAGATTTTGAGACCATCCTGCTTCAAAGAGCTTGTGTTCTTCGCTAGTATGAAGACAAAGAGAAGTCAGCCACAGAACAAGGCACCTTTTTCTTTCACTGATACATTCAGAGATCTTTGCTCAAGGTTGATTTGATATCAGAAATGAAATTCTTTGAAATCTGTCTCTACCTTAGAATAGACAGGTTTCAAAGACTCTTTATAAGCATCAATCAATAAAAAAAACTCATACCTATGGATGCTGCGGCAGTAAAATTAACATATCTGCCTGTATGAGTAGACTATTGTGTTGTTTACATTTCTTCTCCCAGTCTCTTCCATTTTTTCTTTAATTTTCCTACATATTAATAAATCACTCTATTCTAAATTTTCTGATTTTTTTCCTTTTATTTCTGTATATATATATATACGCTATATAGTATTTTGTTATATATCCTGTTTATTTTGTTTTGTTGTTACTCATAGATATTTCTACCTTCTGTCTCGTCACCCATTTTTTTGTCCCTCTTCTCTCAATTTTTTTTCCATTTTTTTTTTTTAAATCTTCTGGCTTGGGTTTATGGTGACAGATGGAGTTGTGGTGGCATCATTCAGGTAAAGATGACTGGGACTGACAGGCCCACTGTGGGCATACTGGGCCAGTACGGCACCAGTCTCACATGTTGTCTCTATCTCTCACACGCACAAATGTACACACACATACACATACACACACAGAGCTTGTTATGCTATCAAAGCCTCCTTGTACTTCTTGAGTGAAATGCAAGCAGAATCCTTTCTGTGGAATTGTTCACTGTATTTATTTATTTTTAGGAATGGTTAATTTATCTGCCCCAAAAACCTAGTCAGGTGGACGTTGGGAACAAAAAAGAGAACAAAATGTTATTATTTAATACACGTGGAAAAGCTGAAAGGGACTGCCATAGATCAAGGGTTTCTTCAGACTTGTTAGTATACAACTCACATAACAAATCTAGCCTGGAGCTTATGTGCTAATGAAAATATCTTGCTACCACAGTGACAAAGGGTCCACTGCTCATTGTTAAGGTCCCAGTACAATTACAAAACAGACAGAATATCAAGTGCTTTGTGTATCACATGCTTTATTTCCTTAATTTGTGAGGCCAAAGTTGTGGTGCAGAGTGGATATCACCCACCAGCAAAGAGACTCAGGGACAGTCCTTGGAAACTGTATGCTCTGAGTTGGTTTTGACTCTAGTAAATGCAATTTTTCATGCTGGCAGAATGGGAAGCCAATCATGGTTTGCACACTTTTTTTTTTCTCACCAGTGGCCCCTGATGAGTGGAGGACAGCATAGAATAGCTTGTACCTCATGGCTAGCTACTTTGTGTTTTTCCTCCAAAAACACAACATAAAAGCATTCTTGTACTTCAGCAGAGCTCCGAACCTCCGGGATCATCCACTGAAGAATATTATTGGCTAGTGAGCATCACCACAGGAGCAGATAATGAACTGCTCAAGGGCACTTCAACAGCCAGTTTTAATTGAGTAAATAGCATCAATTATTTATATTAACTTGCAACATTTCCTTCATTTACTAGATGATTGCTTAATACCATAAATGCTCATTTTCAAAATGTAATTTTTGGAAGAATGGACCAACAAAACTTTTCACTGCCTCATTTTAAAAATGTCTAGTGTTCTCTCCACCATACTAGTCACCTCTCACATCAGTCACAAAGACAGTACATGCTAGCTGAAGACAAAGTATCAGCAAAAACTGACCATTAGAAGGCAGGAAATGTGATATTTTATGCAATGCTGTTGTACTTGATGTTTATGATGTCCACACCCTTTACATCATCAAAACCCTATTATGTTTCTAACTGGATAACTCATAATGCTCCAATAATATATCATGTTGAATTTTCTCAATATATTGTTTCAGTTAGGTCATCATTTTTCACGCCGGCATCATCTCTCTGTTCTAGTTTTGCTGTGATGAAGTACTGAGGATGGCAGTTCTTGCCCCCCACTGCTGCCCCATCTGGCCCCTTAGTGTAACTCTCGGCCACAGTCGCTACGGATACTGCGACCCAATCACCTCTACCGAGGGTTCTCATAACAGCCATGGCAACCAATTTGTCAGATGGCCAACCAGCCAGCCGTTGCAGCACAATGAGTATGCCTATGCTGACTTCATTGTTCTTGGTCACTAACATTATTTCAGAGTTCTACAATGATAACTGCAATGGTAGAAAACTGCATTTTGGTCTGGATCAAAAACTATGACATGGAATCTAATGATGTGGTCCTAACTGCGTCTGTCAACTGTGTAGAGGCTTGAGAGAAATCCCATATTTTACACAAGGACTTACAAGAGGGGCATTCCAGATCAGCGCTGAGCACCTGTGTTGGTATTCCACTTGAATGGAGTTAGTTGTTAATCTGACAGCCTTTTCTCTGTTGAGTCGATTTACTGTGCTGTCATCAGAGTTTCATGAGGAGAGGCCATCTGCTCAGACAGATCTTACAAGATGGCTGTGGGATGATATTGAACACTCTGGCAGGAGCACACTGACAGGATCCTGTAAAAACTGTGCATATGAAAAATTTGGTCCTAATGGTTTTCTAACTTTTCCTTATGAAAATGGCTTTTTTTTAAACCAAAGCCTGAGCTGTAAAATTGAAAATATGCTGTAAAATCTCAAGATGCATGCTCTAATATTTTTCTATTCAAGAATATTTAATTGATAAAACATTTACCTTATGCTTCTTAAGAAAATCACTTTTCCGTTGAATACACATGCTGATCATACCTGTAACATATTCTTTTTTTTCTGCAACATTGGCTTCAGGCAACTCGGGGATGATTTTTCGGTAATGATTAGGCCACTGAGAACATTTGGTTAAAAGAAAAAGTCTGTAAATGTTGGCAATTAAGTTGGATGTGTTAACTCAATATTCCAGCCAAAATACAATCTTTCCCTTTGCTTCATACCCATCCACAACTTGTTCACAGTTTAGGGATGTTATGCATCCTGGAAATAAAAAAGTCATGCCAATGAACAGGCAGCAATTAGGTTTCCTCCCAAACATAGTTGGCAAAGAAAATTAGCAGAACATAAACATTTTGTGTAGGAGATATGGTTGTGAGTATATGTATCGATCCTACCTGGGGAAAAACTCATTATACCTATAGTTAAAAATAAAATGTTCCTCATGCAACATGCCCATAGTTATTAAAAATAAATGAATAAAAAATTTAAACTTTGTAAGACGATTGTAACCTCTGTTTGGGCAAGAAGACCTTCATCAGCAGTTCATAGTAAGAAACCATCTGCTTAGATCTTACTGGAGTGACGAGGCGATTCAAATACTGATGACTTCTGTATAGTAAAGATAGTTCACCATATGCTAACAGAGTATGAAAACACCATGCTTGGCAAATAGGATGGAGGAGAATTGCTGTGAGATAATAATGAAGAGAGAGGTTGAAAAACGAGTTGGGGTAATGGGAGTTGGAGCGCCGGGAAAAGTGAAAATGCTGACAGCACAGGAGGAGAGACAAAATTGAATGAATGTAGGCAGAGGAGGAAAGATTAAAGCATTAGGATAACCATTGAGGGAGGATAGAAGAAGGGACATGAGAGGAGATGGAGAGATGCAAAGTGACAGACAATGAAAGAGGGGTGCGGCAAACAAGGAATCACAGACTAGAATAGAAACGAACGGATGAAAAAATGAGAAATAACTGTGCTGCAGTGAGCTTTAGTGAATGACAGTGCGTAAATCAAATAGAGACAGAAGTTAAGCTCAGCTGAAATAAAAACAAAAAAAGGACAGAGATAGTTAATGTGGAAGTGAAAAGAAAAAAATGTTTGTATTCTCCGTACTTTTCTGTGATGAATCATAGTCCATTTGATTATACGATTAGCCAGCACACACACACACACACACACAAACAGAGTTTTTAATGAAAGTATTGTGGTCAGCCATTAGGCTTCACCATGACAGACTATAATAACCTTCCATTAAAGCCACCCCCCTTCTCACAATGACAAACAGTTCCTTTAATTACTCAAAGATTTCCTCTAAATATGGTGCCTGTTGGAGTCCCTAATGTCTGTGTGTGGAAAATTACAGGGAACCATTAAAGAGGAACTGTTTTCCCTCTACTCAGGGCAAGTGAATTACTCGTGTAGGGAAAACAAATTTCTCCCACCACATGAAGTTGTCATAGTAATTCATGTCCACACACTGGTCTCATTCAGAGTAAGCAGCACAGGGTGTGCATGTATGTACACACACAAACACTTCCAGCAAGATGGATGTGTTTGTTTTTATTTGTGTTTTTTACCTCTTATCCGTGCATCTGTCTACTCATCCCATATCTGTTTTTCCATCTGTGAATACACATTCAACATCCATGTCAGTCATTTGTACAATAATGTCATTATTTATTTCCTTGTGAATAACTTACCTGTGAGTGTTGAGTTGTGCAAAACATTTTAATTTACATGAATCTACATAAATGAGGAGAAATTGGCTTAGCAGCATTTCACAGATACAGTAGCTGTTAACTGATGCAAGTGCAAAGCATTTTAATTCTGTTAAATGCGTGTAATCTTATTATCATATATACGATGATGTTGAAATTATGTGAACAATTACCGGAACAAATGCTTCAGATGTGCGGTGAGCTCATTGGGACAAATGGCACCTGTGTGTTTTTGTTTGTATGTTTGTTTATCATCCCAGTAGAAAGTTGTAAGTCCCTCCTCTGTTCCCACTGTAAAGCTTCTCATCATACTGCATAAAGTATTTTAAAAAAGCAGCACCAATAAAAGTGCAGTATATTTTCAAGTTTTGGTTAACAGAAGTCACCTCTACAGCTGGACATAGAAATACAAATAAATAGATTAAACCCCTTGCAGCCACAATGGGTGGATAAATAATAGGTGTTGAATTTCAGCATTGTGGTCTATGTGGATCCGGCCATTTTCACTTGGAGGTAGGAAAATAGTTTATTAACCTTTCTGTTAAATCTTGCCAACGTAGGATGAGCTAACAAACCTTACTTGTCAGCTCTTTGAGGAATTAAATAAACATGCCCTCTGGATGTTGTAATGTTGTTAGGTTGATAGTTGAATGTTGAGATAGTGCTCATACTGTGTAACAACCAGCGGGGTTGGGCTTTCAATATGTTGTGGCATCATTACAATTATGGACTTTCTGATTGTTTGTCTTCCCTTTTATACAGAGTCACATGCAGTGATTACACCCAGCCGTGGAGACAGGTGCTCTGGCTGGAGTCCCACCTTTTTTGCCTCATTATGTCCCTCTCTGCTTTGTTCCTTTTTTGTGTCTCTGTCAGTGTCTGTTCCAATGTTGTCTGAGCACCTTTCACATGCAGCCCTCATGGTGGGATGGGAGCTTGCTTTTTGATTTGGCACACCCATTCTTTTCCTTTTTTCTTTAAGACATTCTTTTTGCTTTTTATTCTTCTGTGTCTTTTCAGTCTAATGTCAAATGAAGAGCAGCTCAGGCAGCGTATGATATTTTATTTATTTGTTGTTTTATTACTATTATATTATCTATTATTATTGTAAGGTAGCGAAGGATGCTAACAATCAACTTTTCATCCCGAACAGAGATTGTCCAATCATAACTTAGCAAACAGGGCCAGTCTGTTAATGTTTGGATTTCTCCACATGCTGAAGTGATGCACATGTGGTGCTAAGAGCAATACTCAGTATTTAAAGATTGGGGATTTAGTCTTTTTTTTGTTGCTTTTCCATGTGAAAAACTGTAAATGTACAGTAAATGTTACATAACACTGCAAATTTTAATGTGCCTAGCAAACCAGCACATGGTTCTACCCACAGTAGAACCCTAGAAAGGCCATTGTTTAGCATATCACTTGCTAACTAGTTTTATTACTTTGTAGGTTTACAGGTGACATTGGAAAAAGCCGCGTTTAGGACTGGCATATTTGCTTAGTAGTATTCCCACTGTGCATGAGAGAAGTTCTGGATGCTGCTTTGTAAGTGTGTAGTCTAATGTCGGCGACTCTGTCCTGCTTTTTATTGCATTTGGGGATCCTGACACTTCAGCAAGCCGAGACAAACTACTCAATTGCATTGCATTTACCAGACTCATCGGTTAGTCTTCAAATCCTTTTCTACTAAAACAATGAAACATTCTGTTTGAAGCTGTTAACAATAAAGCCTAAATCTAACATGTGTATTGCTTGTTGAAGTATACTCTTCCATAGTAGGCATTCAAAAAAGGGTTATGTTAGAGAAAATACAGGTGGATTTTTCATTTTTTCTCAACCGTGTTGTAATAGTAGGGCTAGATAGCGTCTTTGCAATACCAGAGCAATGTTGTCCTTTATTTACATAATGATAATTTCTGCTAGTGGCAGTTGTCAGATGGCAAAATCAATGATTGCATGCTAGAAATAAGAAGACTGATTTTGTCTCCTTCTGTATTAAATCAAAGGCCCGCAGATTTGAATATTACTATGAATTTTGTGAGGACTACTGGAAGTAATGTTCTTAAAACCATAAGAAAACATTCCACTGAACAATGGATGTAGGAGATGTGAAAACTGCTCTCCATTACATTTTTCACAGAATTTTAATTGACCTCTTTTGTCTTGTCTGATTCTAAAGAAACAATTCAACTAAAATCCATTTTCGCCCACAAAATATTCATTCATGACACACCGGTATGTGCACACAGTAGTGAACAGATTACAGATTGTCTTTCGTCTCTTGTCTATTTGTCTCTGAGACAGAAAAAGATGGGGGAAGAGAGAGGTCGGGACGGGGAGAGGGGGAGAGGTGTAGAGAGAGGTCTGGGACACCTTCTGCCAGTATATTGTGACTGCCAAGACCTTCTCCTTATGGGAGCTCCCTCAGCATGAGGCTTGGCACCACTTCTGATCCACACTGATTACAAATGAAGACACAATGTTTGTTCTGTTCTCCTGGCTCATGTGTGTGTTCGTCTGGTTTCTCTTTGAAAATGTCATCCCGGTTAACATTTATAATTCTTCTTTATTTTATGTGCACTTCAACAGAGTAGACTCCTTATTTCCTTTTAAAGACCATGTGTCACAGGAAACAGTTTTCCACTTGACCCTCTTGTCTTTACCTAGCTCGCTCAGTTTAAGTACGTAGACTTGTATGCACGTCCTTTCGCATTAGATAGCATCTGAGTGGGCAAATTTGCCAAACCTGACAGGGTCTAGGTTCGATAATATGGCTGTGCGCTACTGGTTATTTTATTTTACTTTTAATTTTTTTTTTCACAAGTCATTTACACTGTTGCAGCAAAAAAGGTTGCTCTGTCTTTCTGTTCTACTCTGTTCTTCTGTACAGTAGTTATTATTTGAGCCAAATGATATGATGGAAAATACATGCACTGAAACAAACTGTCAATTCTCCTCTATATTTATGCAATGTCAAACAAATTTCAGCAGCATCAAGAAGGAATAGTTTTTATAGAAGCGTTTATGGCTCATTGACATCCTGTCGCTGTGTTTATGACTCACCATGCCCGTCACACCACTAAACGCCTGACTCCCTCAAGGGCATCAGGACCAATCAATATGGACAGAACCACACTTTAATAATCCAGCGAGACATATTCTCTGAGGCTTATTGCTGATTCACAACTCACTCCATTGCACAAGGGACAAACACACAATTTTATTTTCACAATGGTTACAACACATGGATGGGCTGAATCTACATCTACCAGATTGTTTAGCCTCTGTTATGGCCAGCATTTACTGAAGCAGAGGTTATAACTGTCACATCCTGAGTGTGAGGTATTCAAAGCAATATCTCTCTGCTCAAAACCTGGACATATCAGAAATGACTGGATTCTTTGCACAGTCATAATGACAACCATAATCGGATGTGCACAGCTTGCTTGTCATAATATAAACTCATATCTGTAGTGGATTTTCTATGATAATGCAATGTATTACGGATATAATGGATAGACGCTCTTAAACTGTTGAGGGAAAGGCTTTGGCTTTAACATATCTTCTAGTATAAATACACATTATATATGTAAGTATAAATACATATTTCTATCTATCTATCTATCTATCTATCTATCTATCTATCTATCTATCTATCTATCTATCTATCTATCTATCTATCTATCTATCTATCTATCTATCTATCTATCTATCTATCTATCTATCTATCTATCTATCTATAGTCCATTCAACTAAAACATTGAAACTGGTAACTGGTTTAAATATGTTATGGCTGATCATACACCAATCACTTGATTCCAGTGGGGTAAAAGGTGAAGCATTGCATCCCACCAGACACCTCACATGTTTACACACAACACATGAATCACTTTTCTGTAACAGATGATTTTCTGAACATTTGAAGAAAATAAAAACATACCTGGTCATGTCTTCCATTTTTCCACATGAATAACTGGATCACATATCAATGTGTTGATCCTGAGCCTTCTGCTCTAACCCTTTTCATTGACAAAGTAGTGATTGTTGGTACTGGTGGCATGCTATGGTAATACACAGTGAAATGGCATTGTGACAACTGTGATCTAGCTTTGATTCCAGTAACTGCTCACCCAGCAGGGTGAAAATGGGCCTCTGCTTAGCCTGTCATACAACAAAAAGCACTTAGTGGGAATGCTTATGAATAAAAATGCCAAGGCAAGAGGCAGTCTGTTCCAAGACAAGCTTTTGACAAGCTGGCAATCTGCCATTTTGATTATCTAAATTCATCGCTAAAGACCTATGAAATATGAGGAAAACTATCAAGTGGCACCCATTTGGCAGCTACAGGAGATGTAACTGTTGTGTATTTGTCCTGTAATGACTTCTCCCCTTCCTGTCAATATGACCTTATCTAAACCTTATCACTAAAGTGTGTGTCAAATTGTGAGTTTTGAGCTAGAGATATATAGATTAGCACCTTACCAGACTGAGGAAACCTGTGCAGTGTTGCTTGTTGCTTTTCCCTTGAAGGTTCAGATTGGGCTGTAAACGGCACAATTTTGCTCTTTGTTGGCTGGCGACGTTAACAAGTATGACTGGTAGAGACATCATCTAAAGTAACGTAGACGACATCTCACATACCCTGTTTGATAAATAATTTCCACTTAATTGACTCATCAACACAAACTCTTCCTACAGTATACCTGATTAGACAACTTTGCCGCTCACCAAGCTGTCAGTGGTCTTTGTTCCTGATTTATTTTGAAATCAGAAAAACAACAAGCCAATAATATTCTGCTATTCACTCTCTTGGAATTGCCTCTTCTTAAGGTTTTCTTGAGACAAGTTTTCTTAAGGCTTGGTCAGGAACGGTTGCTGATGTGAGCCTGTGAACCCCATGGACCTACTGTATGCGACACAGTCGGTCAATTTCTGGGCTCAAGATAACTTTTCTTCACAACGGGCGATGGTGCTTCCCACAAAAAAAACTTAATGAACTCCAAACCAAATTTAGTACTGCTTAATTAGATTTCTGATGTTCAACACGTTCGCACTTTTTCCACTCAACTTTTACTTTTTGCCAGTGTAGTGGGCCCTGGGAGTCATCTTGATCTAACCATGTACTGTCATCTGGCTGCCATACTATCCATACTGCCATATGGTAAAGCGGACCAAGATTTTGATGCTCAACACATTCGTACTTTTTCCACCCTACTTTTACTTTTCATCAGTACCTTGGTGATAAAGACATTTACAGAAATGGCAATGTGCTTTGCTTGTCTACATCAAAAAATGCATAAAGCTGGATACTAAACATAAAGTTTCCTGTGTCTAATGCTTAATGCTACACATTAAAGAACCTTATGTCTTACAGATGTTTGACTCAGCAGTTCCTCAGAAAACTGTTCATTGCCTGTGGCCTAATTATGCCTCTCCTGGGTCATTTCCCTTTTCTTCTAGTGTGAGTGGGAAGACATATGCAAGCCTTTTCTTTAGATGAGGGACATACAGGGAAAGAGGGTGTAATGATATTCAATATTTTGTTGAGCTTAATAGCTATTCTAGATAACAACATGTTAGCTTCCTAGCGTTAGTGTCGATTTCCATTAGCAAATCGTCCCATAGCAGGGGGAAATTACCTGTATTTTTGTGTTAGGTAGCTAGTTGCTTGTTGTAGGAGATTGGAACATCAAAGGAGGAAGGACTAGTCTCGTCTGTGGACCCATACAGGAGATGATAAGGATCATTTTTCTGGTGATAGCCAGAATGCTAGGGTAGAGTGTCTGGTCAGAGAAGGGTGCTGCTATCAATCCACAATAGGGATCATGTGGAGGTGTATCAGCATTCTGCTCACATAACTTGAGGGGGCTTGCCCCCTATTTGCTGTGCTGAAAAGATAAAAAAGTGTAGCAGTGTCCTGACCATGAGAAACTGCCAGTGTAAAAGGCCCTGGGGGGGTCATCCTGATTTTGCCATGTACTGTCACCTGGTTGCCATACTGCCATACTGTAAAGTGGACCAAGTTATCTTTTCTTATCTGAACAAAAACGTCCCCTTTTCACCTTAATGGTCTACAGGGATGTCTGCATTATCGGAAGATGACTCACTGTGCACTGGGTTGGCCTTTTTTTATAATCTTTATCTTCAATACTCTCTTGTTCCTCTTGATCATCTGCATTAAAAAACGAGGTCAGCAGCTTTTGGTCATGGATCATATTCTCATGGAATTGGAAAATAACTGAAATGGAGGTACCAGCATATGCATTGTATTGTTATTTCTCCATCGATGACTGTTTTCATGTGATGCAACTGTAATATATTTTAGTATTATTTAAATGTATTTTAGTATTTGTATGAATTACATTTCTACAGATGTCACTTTTAATTTGAAAATTGTCTCGCTTCATGAAGCCTCAACCATTCCCTCTTTATTTTGATCACAGTATATTGCAGCCCTGATGACACTTCATTGACAGAAGAGTTGTTAACCTTTTCAAATTGTTTTGAATTTTTCTAATACGATAACTTACTGTTTGGTTTGATATGTCTTTGTTTGATGATTCTTGACCGCAGGCTTACTCTTAACATTTTTGTGAAGGAAACTTTCCCATAAATGAGGTGGAACAGGTAGCCTTATGTGGCATTGATTATGCTGATGATCAGATTTCATGAACATGCATTTCCTAATGAACAGATGTTTTTGCCAGTCTGAATGAACATTTTCAACAAGTTTGTGCAGTTAAGAGAGTTTGGTGAATCCCACTTGCAACAGTTTTATGAACAAACCTCACCGAAAAAAGTTAGAGACTTTTGAACAAGAATATAAAAATGTTCTTATATGAGGCTCAGTGTGTTAGATAACAAAAAAAGTCTACCTAGGGAACTAAAAACATGTGAAACTACAGAGTCTAGCTTCATTTTAAGTATGTTATAAATTATGACAGTCACTGATGTTTATATTGATACTGCTATTAAAATTAGTATTAAAGTATCGTGTCAAATTGAATAAATAAAAAGATTTACATGGTAAGAAAGGGAATTCTTTTAGGAGACCTGAGCCCAGAGCAGGACAAGCAGAGCCATTTTTTCTGAATTTTATTTGATGTCTCATAAAACTGAACAGCTTCTAATACTCGTGCTCCCAGGATGTGACGCCCATATCATTCAGGACTCCTTCAAGGGCAGATTTCTTGGATGGAGAATGTCAGATTATCCTTTCATGGGAATGTATCTTTACATTTAGCAACTTCTGTTTCTCTTTATGTTTGTCTCTGCCTTTTTTGTCACTCTTTCACAATGTCCCTCCATTTAATTGTCTCCATCTGTTTTTCAGTATTTCTCTGTTTTGCATCCTTATTTCTCTGTCTCTCAGATACACACACATTCAGTTTCCTCCCTCTTTCATTCTCTCTCTCTCTCTCTCTCTCTCTTCTCCTCTCCTCTCCTTCAGATATCAGTCATACTTCAGCTTGGCTGGGCAGGGCCATGACTGGGTAGAGAGGGGAGGTAATTGAATTTCTCTCCTAGAGTGACTCACATCAACACAGACAATTCAGACATAGCCAGGCGCGACGTAATAGACAGGGAGGGCATCGCATCGGCTTAGAACTGCAATTAACTATGGGGGACACAGACGCTTGAAGCCTGGAGAAGAAACCGGGGGAAATGAATGTGACAGCACTCTCTTAAATTTTACAGTCCATGTATTCATGGTTCTAAGACTGATATGTCATTAGAGCAACTGCTGCTCAAGAGAGAGGAAACCAGAAGGGGCTGTTCTTATTTCTGTTCAGATCAAGCTATATTAGAAGAAAAAATGTTGCCCATTTGGTATGTATGAAGTATGAAGTTGAGGCTTCTCACTTTCAGCTGACCAAGACGTGGAGCAGCTCACTTTCACATACTTGTGATTAAGTCACACTTAACTGTATTACTAAAAGTAACTATTACTAAAAGTAAAAGTTGGTGGTTAAATTTTTGTATCTTCATCAATGTTTTTCTCTTGTCTGCAGTCAGCGCATTCCAACATGGTCAAACATTTGTCAAACTTGGTGAAAACATTTGAGGAGAAGAAAACATGCTGTCACTCAGCCAAACCTTCAGTTGATGGCTTCTCATGTTGACACAACATTTTGTGTGTATATTCATTCTAAAATTTGGAAAAAAAACAAAACAAAACAAAAAAAACAGCAACTTTTTAAATGGAGATCTCTCCTTAGCTCTTAGTTCTAAACACATCCTTTGCTATAAATTTTAAATGTCCCTTTGTGTACTGTAGTATAGTACTTGCGTAAATGTACTTAGTTGCTTCACACCCTTCATTGTACCCCCCAGCGGACTTAAGACTGAGGCAGCGGTGGCTGTGTGAAATTGTTAAGTCCTTGCCAAGGTCTTCCTCACTCTTACTGAAGTATCTTCCAATCTTACTCAAGTATAAAAGGTTTGCATGCTTTGATCTGTCAGGATGTTCTTTTAAAAACATTTTTGTGAGAAAACATCCAAATTATTTCCATAGTTTTTCATTACCTAGAAAATTCATAATGGCTTTTAGCACATTAAAAGTTATTTTGAAAGAGCTTTTTATAAAATTTATTCAGAGGCAGGTGTAATATAATAAGTAACATGAAAGGCAAAATAGTTACACTATATATCTGGTATAACAGACTTCCTCTATAAATGAATTGACCATGAAAGTAATTTCCATTTTATTTGCACACTTTGTGCACTGTTTGAAAGTTTATTTGTGCTCTTAAGGGTAATTTTGTTTTCCATTTTCACCATTAATTTGATGTAGCTATATTATTTCACTCTCTGCTGAAAGAGAAGTGTAACTTGCCCAGATATATGTTTCTCTATGCAGCTGTGAGAAAACATGAAACTGAACATAAATGTCATAGACAGTCAATACACAAAAATTTGTTCAGCTATCTTGTTCATTCCATAAGTGCTTAAGCAATATTGTAACTTCTCAGACCGTCAATCTTGTATTGATTGAGGTATTTTAAATCATATTTGAAGCAGGTTAATAATTTTGTTCAATAATGATATAGAGGTGGAGTGTTATTGCCCTTGAATGAATGTTCACCATGTCAGTTATGGATAAACTGCAGCAGGATTCAATATGCCGTCTATTTTCTATTGATTGTGTGCAGAGAAGGAAAACAATCATTATCAACAATGATTGGTACCAGAATTCATCACTATGTGGAAGATGACTATTCGGACGCAAATATAGGGTGTAGGGAAAGAGTGTTTTGCTTTTATTTACAACTGACTGGAAAAAGGGGAATGTTTTATTTTTATTTATTTTTTTTTTTAACAGTTGCAGTTTATGAATTCATTTCACTCATCTGGGGCTACATTTATAACTTTGCGTATGCACAAAATGGGGCCTGAAGGAGGCATATGCCAATTCCTATGCAAAAGTTGTAATCTGTAAAAAGCAGGATGTGCGCATCTGTATAGAAACTCTTACCATGTGTATAAACAATTTGGAGACAAGGTAAATTGACAATGTAAATGGTGAGGTGGTGAATTGAAGCCAGACTGTAGAAATAGATGCAGCTCTCAAACATTTAATTTCATATTATATTACTTGGTACTTATACATCCACTTTATCATAAACATTCAAACCAGCAGTGTTATTTGTGCTTGTGCTAGTGAGCCATAACTCTTCCATAAACACATTTTAATTGTAAAAGACAGAGGCCAACACAAATCTCAAATTAAATTCAACATTTCATCGGTGCTGTCTCACCGTTACACATTCCCCTGCCCTTGAGTGCAGAGGAGAGGGTTGGACTACTTGCTGCTGACACTCATAGTCATTTTTGGAGCCACTGCAGCTGTTGAAATGCTAGGATGATGCCAGGATGTGGCATGTGGCAGGATTCAGGAAAGTCTACCTTGCATTTCCCTGATATTAAGTGGGAACACAATGAGTCCTATTCACCACATCTATATTAACCAACTTATAAAATCATCATCACCGGTTATAGAAATCCAAGATAACAAGACAAATCAAATAGCATTTAAGAATCGCAGAATGGAGGGTCAATATATTTTTTATATTTCCTATATATAAAAAATCTGTAAATATCAACAAGTAAATTTTAGTTTTCAATTAGTTTTGTGTGTAAAGTCACATGCCCTGAGCACACTGGAGACACCACTCTGGCTGCTGTGCACTCTGTCTTTGACAGCCTCTCAACTCTGGATTTTGGAGTTAAAAACAGTGTTGGTTGTGTTTTTTATTTAGTTTGTGATTTCATCCGCTATGCACATTCCTATAGATGCTGAACAAATACAACGAGGTGAGCTTCTGTGTCTCTGTGCTGCTAGTTGATCCCTACTCTGACCATGTGCAACTAAGTGTTCAAGGCACCCACCTCCGTGTCTGATCACTTTGTTGAATCTTGAAAATTGTCTTGTTTGTTGCAGTAACGGCTGTAGCAGCCATCAGCCCTTAAACTGTTTTGTTTGTAAAACTGCCTACATTCTCCACAGGAGCTATATGTATATTAATATTCATGAGGTATTTGCTTTGACCACTCATGGTTAATTGTGGGATCGTTTTGAAGGGAGCATGAAGCTTGCCAAATTGTTGATTGTGATTTATAAAGGGAAAATGGCTGGAGGCTTGTATGCGTACAGTTTTATAGGTCTGATTACTTTCTTGCGTCTTACATCTTTTTATGGCTTTTGTGTGCATATACATTTTTCTTACGGATTCTATTGCCTGTTCTTTTAGTGGGGCCCCTGGACATGTACGTTGTGCTATCATGGATTCAAGCTGTATTAACCACAAACAAATATATTTGCAACATTCGTGGCTATGTTAATTGTTGTTGGTAGTGTGCTAAAGTGTGATGAACTTTGAAAACATGGAACATTAAATCTATGAACTTTCATAAAACAGTTAGCAGCTATTTAATGGCTTGAAGAGAATTATTGCTGCACTTCTTAGCTCCCAAGTCTTGAATGTGCACAACTTCATGATTTTCTTTCATTTACAGAAGTAAACTGTGGAAAAAGTCACATTAGTCACCTTCCCTAGATAAAGGCCTCGAGGGAAAAAAAACAACAAAACTTGGCAGGTCTGCCTCGGCAGATCAACATAAGCTGTGAGGTAATGAGGTTGCATCAGCTAAGCATCTTTCTCTGTGCCCTCATTATACATTTCATCAACCAGCCAATTGATTACAGCTGCTGCTGCTTTACTTATGTAGCCAAGATAAAGAAAAATGAAGTAATAAATGCATTCAAGGGATTCACTCTTTTTTAAGGATTCTATTTCTGGTTACAACATAGGATGAACTGACCCATTTAGTCAATGTGTTTCATTTTAGTGTCTTACCTCTGTTAAATACCTAGTTGTGTGCTGATGCTGAGCTGTGATCTGACAGTGGTATTGTTTTTGTATTTGAAGGTTACCAGAAGGAAGGGCTGTCCCAAATAACGTTTTATGGACTTCGAAGTTTTCGGTGAGAATCATCCCAGAATATTCAAAGATTCACTGAGGGTTGATGTCAGCATGCAGGTAACAATCACATTAGCCATAACACATCAAATAATTATGTAGCATTAACAAAGACACTGACTTTTTTCAGATTATTTGCCAAAGTCGTAGATTCGTTATATGCCACTTTCCTCAGGCACTCGACTTTTGAGGGTTGTCTTGCAAATTTGAAAGTTTTTCCAGACACTTGATTTTTTTCAAAATCTTGCTAATGTTGTTCTAATTTGTAAGCCTGTCACATGGTCATGTGTCACTATCCCAGTGTTGGTAACTTTAGATGCACAAAACTTTCACTAAGATTAAATGCTCTTGTCTGAGAATAACTAATAATAATTAATGGTGATGCATGATTATTAATGTTGGACTGCTATTTATTTTTTCATAGACTTTTGTGGATTTTTGTTGTTATGCATTTGCAATTATTAAAAATCAAAAACGACTCCAATAATAGCAGAGGGATACACACACATAAAGCAAAATTGGTTTACAATCATGTAAATACAGTATGAAAATCAACTAACAAAGACTTGAAACTTGGCCATCACAACTAACACAGTGTTTTAATCTTACCAACATTGTGTCGTAGTTGTACATGATCCAGTTGAAGGAACCGTATAATCATTTCTGTCTTAGGGGCAACTGACATTGAATTTGCAGGTGCCTGCATTTCAAGGCAAAACATTTGTTCTCGTATCAAAAAAATAATAATTATAGCGAACACAACTTTCACCAATTTCCCATGGCATTTGATACACTGACACTGACAAAGTGTAAGATATAGCACTGTACCAATATTGTACTTTCCTATAATGAATCTTTCATTTAGCTTCAAGCAAGATGTCTGAGGCAAATTGTTTTGGCGACCATACTCAGTTAAGTGCTCTGGCAGCCAGGTCAGGTGATCCGGGCACAGCAGGCACAGTTTGTGAATGTAATGCGGTTCTGCAGCAGTCACTCTTAAGATTTAAAGGACAGAGCTTCATACTAGTGATGAATACAGTTTTAATACATTCATGAGTAATGAATAATACTTAGCTTCTGGATACAAGTCTGATTCATGTATAATGTACACATAAAGTTAATGCAAGGTTTTATCTTAAATTCCTAATGCCGTATGTGTTGTTGAAATTAGGCATACTATTCTCCTCACATAGCAGCTGCTTTTTGATATATCAAAAGCCAGTTCAGAACTTGGTTAACCAGCTTTATAAGTCTTTGGAGCCAGAGGTCTATCCCATAATGTGTTATAATGGTGCCCCTGTGTTATCAAGAAATGGCATATATTTCTCCAAAGCAATGAGGAGTTATGGAAATATATTGCTGTGGGGTATTGTGGTTGTCTCAGTGGTGCTGAGCCCATTTATCATGATACTGTGACACCTGCGGGAAGATACTCTCTGGGGGATTCCAACACAGAGGCTAATGCCAGATAGTGTATACACATTCTGTGTGCATACACACACACCTACTGATGCACGTATGCAAGTGTGTATGCATACATCTGGGCACAAAGACCTGGAAGAACAGTGCCTACCCAGCAGGTGTGTGCACACAAACACATACTGTATCACACATTCATATACACATGATAACAAATGCTGGCACAGGTGTTCATGCACAGACACACACACACACACACACACACACACACACACACAAACACACATACAAATTCAAATACTCGCACAATGGCACAGGCACTTGCACCTACGTAGTACTTCAGTTTTACGCTCATGCTGAATGATGCACAAAACCGGACACCTACGTTCAAAGTATGCACACAGTGTACATGCACACATAGAGACAAACCTCATATAGAGCAGAAGTAACCAGAGCAGCACAGTAAGACAGGCGAAGCTGAAGGAAACCCAGAGGGTATGAGCAAGACTTACTGAGATATGAGTTTGTTCCATCTCAGTCCACCAGCTCAGTAATGGATGGGGTATTCAGAGTGGAACAATAGGAGAGAAAGAGAAAAGAAGTAAGAAAAGAATGGAAGGACTTGAATAAAGAAAAACAGAAAAGGAAAAGAAGTAATGGATAGTCTCAAATGTTCATGCTGGCGACACAAGAATATAACATTGTAGGCACTTACCATCAGCAGATAACAAAATCAATATACCGTCTGTCTTTTGAGTCTAATCAATAGCATTCTGTGTGCCCATTATTAGAGGAAATGATCGCTAATTAGCTTTCCAGGGTTTTTGAAATGTCAGCACAATCTCAAATGTGGCAATCAGACATTAGAAATATCATTATTGTATACATGACTCTAATTGCTGTTCGAGAACTTTGATTAACCAACTTTTAAAAAGAAAACCAATGACAATGAATTGTGTTATGGTAAAAATGCTCTGACAGTCATGATAATGACTGTAGGACGTGCATGTGGTGTAAGGCCAAAGGATGTTGTTGGTAGAAGAAAAAAATACAAGCTGCTTTTCTATATTACTGCAAATGAGGCAGTAGAAGAGAAGGTCTTTGATGTATATGCAAACAATCCATTCAAGGTCATCAGCGGTCAATAATTAGAGTCCACTGTGTTTGGTAGATAATTGTTAATTTCATAGCTCAGTAGTAATATGCCAAAATTCTGAAGTACACATACACGCCCCAACATTCTTGGAAAAACAAAACTTTTGAGAAAGACATTGAAAGTTTCTCAAAGGGCCAATATTTCCCATTAACGATATTCAAGTTTAAAAGTCAAATCCATAATTTCTATCAGCACTTTGTAATTGCTGTTTTTCAATAAATAAATAAATAAACAAATAATTGAACATATAAATAAAAAAAAACTTTTCAGGTTTTTTATCGCCACATCCCAATTCAGTCTCAGGAGTGATGGCGTCTGACTGTTTTAAAGTTGTTTTTTTTTTTTTTTTATCAGTTGGAGACGACAGAGTGGCTTCAGCAGCGTACCGAGACATCATTCCCATCAAAATGATAATTTTCCCTTCAAAATGTTGCCTCTGAGGAAGGCAAGGTTGAGTCAACAAGCAGTTTGTCTGGTTATACATGATAAGACAAGTCTGTGAATGGGTAATGAGAGAAGTTTTACACTCTTGCACTTTGCTCAGGTAATATTGAATTGCTTGGCTTGTGTGTGTTGGGGCTAAAACTCTCATTTGACTCTGCTAATCCTGACTTATGCTCATGTTTAAAGCTATTATTCAGTCTAATTGTAAATCTGCAGTCAATTTCCACCTCACTCTGCTCTGTGTTAAGACCTCTGCTACAATCCAAGCTCAAGGTGTGTAACAGTGGATCAATATAGAGCCATGTGGCTCTAGAGGAAGATGAAAAACAGTTTTATATGAAACTACTTCTTAACCAAGGAAAACAACATTAAATAAATTCTGTTTGGAGGCCCAAGGGGCTCTCAGAGGGCCTTGATTTAAAAAAAATAGCCTGTTAGGTCTATAGCAAACCTCTGGACAACTGTATTTGTCTTTGGGTTGATGTTATATAATCAAGAAGCACTCAAATCTAAACCAAGCCCAAATATTAGACACTATTTTTTTTCCGAAAATCACATTTGAAAAAGTGGTTACTAAACAATTATGCATTCATAAATACTTGAAAGGAGGGAATACAAGTGTAACACCAGCTTCTATACAAAGTTTTGTATTATGGGTTGTTTGTAGCCCTAATGTTGCTAGGCTAGGAAGTTTCTGCTAATCCATCTACAGTGTGAATTTTAGAGTTAGTCAGCCATAAAAGTGATTAGTTAGCCCAGTTTAAACTACAGGAGTGCCTGAGAGTTAAGTGTGTTTAGCTGCCCCGGAGGAGATATATTACATTTAAGTTAAAATGAGTCGTCTCCTGACGTCCTTGCGGTCGGACTGAATCTTTTAAACAACCAAAAATTGCCCTTGTCAGATAATATCATAATGATATTATCAAAAAGAAAACCAATAACTGCCAAAGTAAATCATTTTTAATGCTTCAGTGAGTCTGATAGGAAACTGTCTATTTGACTGATAAACATGCTACATCACTAAGGATAGTCCAAAAGTTAGAGATTAGAACTGTTTATTGCTTCATGCATGACTACATGCACCAGAGAAAATTAACTTGGATGTACCTGTTAAATTCCTTCAGGAGGTACAATATTTCTATATAAATGAACCAGTCTGAGCAGGCTGAAGCTGTAGCTCTGTCAGCCAAATTAGTTTAGTTTTACAGTAGTCCTTATTTAGCCAAAATAGGTAGCAAAATAGGCCCACTTAAGATAGCTGAGAGCTAGACAGCTTTGTGCAATCACCTGATGTCACTTGGACATCTATTTGAAAAAAGAATGTTTGTTTGGTGTGTCTTTGTGAAAGTGACTCCAGGCTTTTTTCCTGTTTCACGTGATTAGAAGTATATAAGGGTAGATGTACAACAAAGCAAACATTTGCATTTAGTTGTACTTGAAAATTCATCGTTGTACTCCCACTTCTCCCCTCTGACCTAAATCAGAGGTTAAATTTTGTTTGTCTCTGTGATTAACTGGTATGGAAGATAAATAAGGAATTAAGATTCCCAAGCCCAATGTGCAAACCCTCTCAAGAGGTTTCAGCAATAGTTTAAACCGAGTCCTATCGCTTATTTTATTTGAGCCTTGAATATCATTAATATGTTATATAAACAAATCAAATAAAAGCTTTTCGGGACACATTGTGCATACTTGGATTACGGGGTGACAACTGAAGGATATGTTGGATGAACGAGTTGATGTTGTGTTTTAAAAGACACAGAAATGTGTGACAATCAATTTATATTTTAGATGCAGCAATGAAATGATAATTTACATCGTCTGGCATAGCAGATGAAATACAAACATGTCAAGTCAAAGTCTGTAATTACTGAATTGTTATCCAATCATTACTTTTCTTTACAAGAATAAAATGCCAAGGGAAAAAGAAATTTATGAGATTTTTATGCCCGAGCTCCCACAGTGGCAATATGATATTGACTGTGAAACACAATGTTGACACATTCTGTCCAGTGGCTATCAATAACAGTTTATCACAGAATAATTCGCAGGTGTCTGTTACTGTATTACAAAAGCTATAAGATATATCAAAGATGAAGAAAGAAATGACCAAAAATACAAGCAAAGAAAGGAACAAGCTGTATGAAAGAGTAAAGTGAACAGGATTAAACTCAAGGAGCATGTGTCCACAGTCTTCAGTCCCCTTGATCTATTGTTGGCTGACATGCTGCGCTGACCTTTACTTACATTATCTGCCATCATTTCACCATAAACCACAGATTTATGGCTCTAGTGAATGCCAGGGCCCTAAAAATCCCCTTCTTCTCTTTGTCATCCTGTCCTTCTCACTCTGACTCCCTTTTTTCAAGGGGGTTTCACTCCCCCTCCATGTCACCCCCCCCCCAGTTCCACTAGTTCCCACCCCCACCCACCCCTCCTACCCCTTATCCTCTGCTGTCTTGGTACTTAACAGTGGAGAAGGTCAGAGTCGTTAGTGACATGGAAATAGACAACGTAAATTAGAAGGCCAGATTTAAAGGAGATTAAAATGAAACTCTGTCAGAGCATACTGTTTCCTGTTCAGTTAGAGAATGGAGCTGCTTATGTAGCATGCACATCATATTTATTTTTTAAGCTGCAAAACGTAGTTATAAAGATAATTAGGTACATGGTGTATTCATGATTTGACATCAGTGACATCAGTATTAACTCAAGAACATTGCCTCACTGACCATACAACAAGGGCCCATGAACCACAAAATTTAGTACACAGCTTACAACAAACATTCAAAACTGCATTAGGCAATTTCTGATTACTAGGGGGAAGAAAAACTCCAGAGTCACTGCAACGTGCCTCATTGGGTTATCAAGTTGTTATGATTTATGTCTTGGCAAACAAATGAAGACATACAGAAGCAGCAGAAACCAAAAACACGGTGTTTATTCAAACAATACTATTATTACTATTATTCATATTACTATATACTATTATTCAAAATGGTATTTTTTCTATGTTTGACCCATCAGTTCATGTTTTTCTCTTTTTTTGGTCATTCTGCTCATTTTGCTCTAAAAAAAATTTGTGTATCAAGCAAAAGTGCATAAAACTAAAGAATTGGCTGTTAGTTCTCAATGTTATCAGCAGTAATACCAACCTACAGAGAGTGTTGGTATTTTCTCACTTGAACAATATTTGAGAACACTCATTTCTAATGAAAAAAATGTTTTATTATAGGGATTAGAATTAGGGTTAGACAAGAGGTGGGAATGTTGTATTTCATGGTCGGCACCGCAATCCTAAGGCCATCAGGGATATCTATAACCTACCTCCTTGTTCAAGAACCCTTAAAGTATTTCATACTTTTTCATTATGTTTGTTGCATATTTGCAGCATTATTATTGCAGTATTTCAATGTATTAGAAGAGACATTTTTTTAATGATGCTTAAGTGATACAGAGCAGAGCATGCTTGTTTTATTCTTTTTACTTTTTTCTGAATATGACCTTAGAATTTTTATTGGTATCTGCATTGAATGTACATATCCTTTCGCAGAATTGTAAGATGTGTTTGTAGTGGTGGGCTGGTTACAACTAAATACAGTAATGGTTAATTTTGTAACAAAACAAAACAAGGCTTTGCTGAGAAAGAGCATACATGCTTAGTCAGACTTTCCCTTATAAATATTAATATGAAAAGATTATGAGTACATTATTTTCAAAAATTTTAGACGGCATAGATGACCAACCTTTAGCTAATGACTTAGACTTTGCAGTACAGCCTCCCACTCCATCATTTGGGAAAGAGCTTTTTGCATTTTGCCCTACAGATCAAATTGACCTTCCATATAACGTTTATGTTTCGGAGGGGAATTTTCATAAAACTTTAAACAAGACCAATCCAAATGAAATTGCTAATGCTGTTGCTGTCGGTCCTGTTTAGTGTTGATATCTGTGAGTGGACTATCTTAATCTGATGTTGCTTCTTCTACTGAGGAAAGGTGTGGGTGTCCTGAGCCTGGTGGTAAAACCCCTGAGACTTCTTGAACAGGTCCCAAGAAGGTTATCAGCCAAGGAAGAAAAGCCGAAAAGGTCAAATGTACTGTATCTGAAAACATTATCGATATTAATGAGATTGAAAGGCTACAATGAGTTTATCGTATCTATTACTGTTTCAGTTTCTCTGACAAGTGTCTCTACTCTCAGCTGCTGATGTTCTTTTGGTAATTCTGGCTAAGCTAAGTATTGTTTTCAAACCTCATCAACACCTCATTTCCTGTTTGATCGTAATTGACACATGTTCTCCTAATCCTCCAGTCTGTGACTCCATCCATAACCTTGATTAATGATGGACAAAGACAGAGTACCATTACATGCCTATTGACTCCAAATCTCCAACATCAGTTAGGCTTCAGCATCCCCAATTAAAACTCATTTACAGTAATTAGCACTGATGGAAGGGCAGACAGCAGTGAGGAACAAAACAGTGAAAGGTTTCAAGGACATGCAGTGGCATTTTGATTTTTCTTGTATTTTATTCTTGAAAAATAGTAATTGGTTTCTGGGAATGATTGGAGTGCTGGGAAGTTTAAATTTTTCCCCTAATGGATTCTGTGGTTAGATAGTGGAAATGCTACATTTGTATGTACGTGCAAGTGAAACGTGTTCCTGTGTGTGTGTGTGTGTGTGTGTGTGCGTGCGTGCGTGCGTGCGTGCGTGCATGCGTGCATGCGTGCGTGCGTATGCATGCGTGCGTGCCTTTGTGTGTGCATGCATGTGTGCCTGTATAGCCATCTCTATATCTCACAAGTATTCCTCACTGACACGGGTTAGCTATTGAGATTTCCAGGACTTGGGGATCATGGGAAATGTAGTGAGCCCCCAGGGAATGAAAAACATAAATAGCATCATCAGTCACAGGTGGTAAGCTATCATTGTGTGTACGCGTCCCACACGCTGTTAAACGTAACACAAACGCATCGCAAATGCACTTTGTACTGAGATGTGTTCCATATAAAGTGCAGCAGAGACAGTTGTTTGGACACTTATGTAGGTCACATACTTAATATTTGAGTATAAAATGTAATTATTTTTTCCGGCTGAAGCTCACTCGGGCAGGTGAGAACAGCTTCTTTGAACTCTTTTGCAGACCAGCCGGTGACAGCTGGTCTCTACCAAGTAAACCCCACAGCTGGTCGCATTAAGTCAGCATTCACACTAAATGCTTAATGCTGTACTTTGAGGGTTTCACTGCAGGCTGTACTCATTTGTTGTCAAGAGCAGCTGCGTATCGTGTATACAGTAAACATTCTTCATCTGCTCGGTTATAAAACTGCCTATAACCCTCAGTATAACTCTCATTTTAACAGGTCATGTTAATGTAGTGTCATTGATAGCCCGTCTTTCAGATATTGACATTACATTGCCATCCATCAAGAGCCATCAAAAAAACCCTGATTGCCGGCAGTAATCTTGACTACTTGTCAAGAATAGTTTCTTCAGTAAAAGTACCAGTGCTTGAGAATAAAGTAATTCTACCATAAACATTTAATAAACGGAAACATCCACAGTAGTGATAACGATTTATTTTTCTCTTTCATGAAATTCATATTGTGTTATAAAGCACGTCCTCCAACAGTCATTCACATAGTAGCTCTAATAAATATTCTGTGTGTATGTAGTTAATCTACAATAATTTCAGTTTGACTGACATCTGTGTCTGTGAGCTACTATAGGCTCACTGGATCCCACCTGTATTTTTAGTGTCCGACCTCTTATAACATTCAAGTGGAAGTTTGTGCTGGCTTTTGTGTGAAAAAAAGAAAAAAAAAAATCATGCTCAAACATGAAAACATGCAAGTACAGCACTAACAAACACACACACACACACACACACACATTTGCACTTACTCACATACACACACACACACACACGCATATGCACTTACACACACACATTTGCACTTACACACACACACACACATTTGCAATTACAAACTCAGATTAGTGTATTTGCATCATAAATCATACGTGTGAAGTCACAATAGCATAAAACTTTACCTAAAGATGAGTACAATGAGGATAATAAAGACCAATGACTGCTTCTAACACCCCCTTTCTTTCTCACTTTTATTTCTCTATTATGTCCTATTATTTCTTCCACCGGATTATCTGTTACTTTGTGAATTAGACATATTACCCCTTTATTAGCTACAGGGACAGGGCCAGATCTATGGCTTATTAATAAAACACTTGCTTGACATTGATAGATACATAACATGATGGTCATGTCACAGGAATTAATCTCCATTTTGGGGATTGTCTCTGATTCATTAATCCATCTAATTATCACAGATTTCACAAAATATCTTTATTCTGATCTATTTTATTCAATTTCTTTCTTCCTCTTTTCCCTTTACCTCACTCTGCCTCTGACTATATTTCTCTTTCTCTCTCTTTCTCTCTCTCTCTCCCCCTCTCTTAGACTTATGGATCTCTACATAATAGATGAGTCTGTCTAAGGAGACAGAATAAAGGCTCTTAGTGGTGTGATGAATTTTGTACATTATCAAATTACATTTCTTAACAATTCAAATCCCCCCTTTGCTGCACAGGCAATCTGCCTCAAATGCCAAAATCCTGAGTGTAAATGTGAACAATGATTTACATAGATCAAGCACTGAGATCCAAACTAAAGAGGAAATTGTTTTTGCAAAATCATATTGATTGACAAACTAATTAAGAAGATGTAAAAGCTTTTGAGGTCCCCTACAAAATTCTGCATTCGTATTTTGTATTTATTTATTTATATAATGGGGTCAATGCACATTAATTAACTTAACAAAAATGTGCCTAAGTCCAGCTGAGATTTACATATTTTCAGCTGGATCTCTTTTATATCATAATTATTTCTTGGTTTACTTTATTTTGGAGACATAAATCGCTCTTAAACAGAAAGTTTTCAAGGCTTTCTGTTTACAAAATTATCTACTTTCGTATCATCTCTCTTGATGTCTAAAGATTGGTTCCAGCTATGCAAATCAGTTTTCAAAGACAAATTTTCTTTGGTTCCCAAATAATACTTTTTAAGAAATGAGTTTTGAAAAAAAAAAAAAAAACTTGAATAAGATATACAGTACATGAAGCGATGAACTTCCCATAAAAGACATGTATGAACTTCACCTCATTTTATTCCTGAAATTGTTGTCCTTGACAAGTTTTGAAATAAAGGTTAAACTTACACCGGTTTGGCCATCGATTTACATTTGGTTTGCAATGCCCGATTAGATGTTTCCTGGCAAAGTCTAATCTGGGCTTTAAGTGTTACCAGTGGTTGGCACCTTGCGGTACACAATGCCGAACCGCCATCCATTCGTTCTGGACAGTAGTCTGGGTGAGACCAGTAGACCAGGACCTTGATACAGGTCTGCATTATCCCGTGCCGTCTGCCCATTGGTCTGGAGATGGTAACCAAAGGAGACACTGGCTGGAGCCAACAAAGCCCAGTAGAAAGCCTTCCATACTTGGTAGGTGGACCGAGGGCCCCAGCTGGAGAAAATGTCTATGGGGAGGCCGTGAAGGCTAAACAAATGGAGAACCAGGAGATTTTCAGTTTCTAAATCAGTGGTGGTGGGGGCTTTGGGAGAACCACAAAATGGACCGACCAGGAATATCACCTCAGTATAAACTGACTGAGGTGATGTGAGAGTCACATTTTCTTGGCCTTGACATTGAGTCGGTTCTCTAGGAGACGTAACACTAACCAGCCATATTTAATATGTTTGTCTTGGTTCGGGGGGAAGATGGGGTCATCATCCAAATGCACAAAGATTAATCTATCCAGCATGTTGCAGAGAGCATCACTGATAAGGGCCTGGAATACAGCAGGGGCATTAGTGAGTACAAAAAGGCATGACCAGGTATTCAAAGTGGGCCAGAGTGGTGTTGAAGGCATCCCTTCAAGAGACCACAGTAGATACATAATTCCTCTGTCAAGCTCCAAGGGGATAGGATGGGTCCTTATCAGCTGCATTGGCTCCTCAGATGGATATAGGTTGCAGGGGATGGAATCCATGACTTGGGGAACCGAGGATGGTGAGCTGGCGGGGAGTTCAGGTCAGAGATCAGAGTGAGCAGATAGGGGATGGCCAATCTTTTCCCTACAGTGCTCCTGTAGATGGTTGTCTAGAAGAATGGATAATGAAATTAATTCTACAAGGGAGGAGGTCTTGTCACAGCCTGCTAGCTCATCCTAGATGTTCTCTGCCAGGCCCTGGAGGAACACCCACTTCGGCACTGATTTGTCCAAGCCACTTTCTAATGCTAGAATGTGGAAGTAAATGGCGTGGGATGCCACCGAGGAGTTGTTCTGGCGAAGCGTTAGCAGCCGTTTGGAGACCTCTGTGCCCCGAACCGGATGATTGAAAACTTTGCTGAGCTAATGGGGGAATGACTGGTTAGAATAGCATGGGGGGAATTAGATTTAGAGAACGTGATCACCCGCTATTTTAGCTTTATCAGTGGAGTAAGAGTGGGGCTGTTGGTCGAACGCTAAGGAACACCAGTGGAGGAAGAGGCTGCAGGTGCCCAGATCCTCTTAATACATGGTGGGTGTTAGGATGAAGGGCTCACGAGTTATTCCAGGTTCGGAACAACAGAGTCGGGAGGGCAGGTGTCACAGGAGTCAGAGGAGGAGGTGTATCCAGCCTTAGAACAATGGAGGCTGCCGTGGCGCCGAGCTGTGTGATACTGGAGGCAAGTCCACGAAGAATGTCCTTTATCTCCTGTAGAACTTCATCATCTTGACCGAGGAGGAACCATTGTGAGGAAAGGGCTCTCCGCAGCTTCTCAGGCTCTGCTAGGTCCATGGTGGCCAGTGTGTTAAGTTTTTTTTAATATTAGCCCAGAAGAGAAACACTTTAGCGTTTCAATTCCAAAAACGCTAGAGAACTACTAAGGGGCCGAGAGAGGTAATACCACAATGGTGGAACAATCTGGCACCGGAGAGTTCGGCAGACCAGGTTTTATCGCGGAGTGGTGATTAGTGGGATGAGATGCAGGTGTGCTCCTGTGCAGCTGCTGGATCAGGTGAACAAAACAGAGAAGGGGAAGAGATAGAGATAGAGAGAGAGAGAAAAAACACAAAAACCCTGGAGGGTCGTGGCTGGAACCCTGACAATAATGCTGGTTAAACATCAGATTTGAACTGCAATTTTCTCATCCTCTCCTAGCTATCAGACAATGCAAGAACATTTGACTGCCTCCCAAAATTTTTGTTTAGGTGGACGTTTCTAACTTTCCCAGTGGCCACTATTCAACTGACTGAATTGCTGTAACAAGTCAATTCCTCTCTCACGCTCATTCCTCTCACATAATTATTTTCTCTGACAGATTTTCTCTCGGGGGGTTCAGTATGAAGACGTAAGAGAAGTTAAGAACTAATTTTAACTTGTCATGAATTTATTTCCTCTGTGGCAGTCGGACATGTTACACCCACCTTCAGAAATTCTAAACTGGATTAAAAAAACACTTTAAAGATGAGTAACTGAATGACTCACCATAGACAGACTCGAAAACACACTAGCCTAGCAACATTAGGAGGCTACAAATAACCCTTCATGTAACACTCTGTATATGACTCTGTAAATGACTGTGGTCACACTGGTGCTATCTCCATTCAAAATTATATCTATTGTAATGAATGAACATGTAATTGTTTATTCCTGAAATATAGGAAAAATCACTTTTTTTAAGGAGAGTTTCAAAAAGAACATTTTCTTATATTAGGGCTGTTATGTTCAAGCATAGCCCCCCCCCCATTCTGTTTATGCACTCTGCCTAAATAATTAGGCACAGTGACTAAGCGTTCTAATGGTAGGGAAAACCCTTGTATTACGAAAAGGGATAAGCCAGGGCTAGCTGGTTAGCATGCTGACTTCAGTAGAAGAAAAGAACGGATAGAAATATAAGCTAAACAAGTAAACAATTGCATTACTTTACAAAGCTGGATACAGTTCTTGGCATATAAAAGAATGAAGTTTGATGCTGAACTCACAATGTTAGACTGGTAGGTATACCGCTGTTAATACTAACGTTGTCTATATAGTGGGGCTAAAACCTACATAAACCACCTTTAAAGGGTCAAAATGGTAAGAATTCACAATACAAACACACTTCCGTTTCCATTAGAAAGCCTGTTCAAAAAGGTTTTACATTCTAATTGATTAAATACTCTCCTGCCAGCAGTTATGACGTTACCTATTCAACTAAAGGTTTTAAACCATGATTAACATTCCACATCAGCCTTTAAATGAAAGTGAGAAGTTTAATCTTTTTAGTGAATATATATATGATTAATAAAGGTTGAATTATAAAAAAAAATGCACTGACTATGTACTAAAATTTAAACAATTCAAAGGATGAATAAATCAATGCATAGTCAAAAATTGAAATACTGCTAAACAAGCACTAGCATGTTTTTTTTTTTTTCAGTTAAACAGAGAGGAATGCAATGGCTTGGCATTAAGGCCTTGTTATGAGTTTGTTCCCTCCATAGAGGTTTCTGCATTTAAAGAATTGTGAAATACCTGTTGAGGCCAGAGGAGTTCACTCAGGCTTTCCAGTTAGCGCCCCAGTGGACACTTGTGGCAAGAGAGACTACTTCTGTGCTGCTCATGTTCATGTCTCAGCTACTTTCCAGTTTGGTGCAGTATTGTGATGCTAACATGGTTAATAATGTAAATAGTGGCTGTTCACTACTAATCGGAACTTTCTCTTACACAAATAACAAGAATGTAGAACATTAAAACGTGGAATAATGTGGAATACTGTGACAGGAAGCCCGACCTTGCCAAGAAAATGTAATTTTAGAAAAGTGACTTATCTTCTTGAAGTGGTTGCTTCCTGCTGTCAGCGAGCATTTTGATCATTTTGAGCTGGTGACTCATATGTCTAATCTGCACTCTCTCCCTGCACAAATAACTTGAGACATAAATAAACTAATTTCTACAAAACGAAATGCTAAATTCATCCTCTTTTATTTCATAGTCTTATTTATTAATTAAAAATGATTATTGTTTTTAGAAAATCAGCATGAAAAAGTGAGACGTGCATTGTAATGTGGAAGTGTTGCTTTGAGCATAATTATATTTTGTTTTGGTATGGGAGTGAGAGCACAAATATGCAAATGATTTAATTCATAAATTTCATCAACATTATGTTTAAAGCGAGCGAAACATCAGAGGCCTGTACTCCCAAGCAGGATTTGTGGCAAGTGAGGTGACCTCAGGTTTAACTACGGGTTTTCAGGGATCCAAGGTGGTTAACTTCCTAACAGGGTAAATTGCCATAGTAATTTATTCTGCTGCTTATTCCCTTGAAAAATGGCATCACCATTCCCATTCAGGGAGGATCCCTTGGAGCTGGTTGCGGGGATCATGAGATGGTCTCCAAGGAGGTCAAGAGTGTTCTGAAACTGACAAACCCCTTTGGCCTCTCCTGATGATTTTTTAATACGTGTGAAGCTAATTATTACAGAGGGCCAGCTCCACAGCAGGAGTGTCCTCCTGTGTAGAGGGGCCCCTTCCAGTCTTCTTCGTTTCATTTTTTTCCCTGTTGACTGCAAGCAATCAATACCATTTCATTGTGCTTTTGTATACTGATATCATCACACAATAGAGACAAATTGAAGTCTCTATAGACTAACTAAAGCCTTGTTCATGTCTTACTTATAATGTATAAGCCTACTTGACCCACTTAACGCTTTATATATATATATATATAATGGGTCAGTGATATTATAAACCTATTAAGTTATGTATTCACACAGTCCATGTTTTGTTTAGTTTTTTTTGCCAGCTGTCCCTCCTGAATTTGGAAGCTGCAACTGTTGCTTTTAGCCTGGATTGTGTTTAAGTCCTTTGTATTTGTCTAATTTTTTTTTCTGTTGTTAGGCTTAGTGAAGCCAGATGGCCAAAGGATATCCTGGGTTTGCTTAACTTGCTTTGTGGTACTGGCCCAAGGTGTGCACTGGGGCTGTCAAATAATATTCTAAATTTGATTATATAATTGAAAAAAAAGTAAGAGACATTTGATTGTGAAAAAAAAACAAACCCACTATTGCAGCTGTCTGCCTCACGAATTCTCACGTAATTACTGATGGACAGGAGACCCATAACATCAGTTTCACTGATTGAAAAAGAAATGCAGTTCAAGTTGAAATAGGCAAACAATTTAACAACAACCTTGTGTTAATGATGACAGAGCGATCACAACCCAATTCGGCCACAGGGAGACTGATTTTGCTATCTAAAAAGCATTGTTTGGAAATGTTTCAGATATTGGTCAGTATATGGTAAAATGTGGAAGTTGTATACAAGCTATGTAAGCTACATTTAGCCTTCTGTACTAGCATTGCAACCTGATGAAACATCTCAAAAATATGCAGCAAAGTAGTTATGTCTCTTCTTGTATTGGTTTTCCCTCTTACAGCTATAAAGGACGAAATAAATATTTGAATCTTCCAAAAATATATATATCTTAGAAAGGATAATAGAACATCATTTTTGGCCAACTGTGACAGCTCTACTATGCATAGGCAAAATGTTTTTTGTGAGATGCTGGTATTTGATTGTGTTGTGTATTAAGAAAAGTGTACTCAGTAGACCTAGTTGTTAGGCATCTGTTTCAAGCATGTTTTATGCTCAAAACTATTTCATAAATATGAAATAGGAAAGGATTGTACTTAATTCATTATCATTGATGGTCTTTACACTGATAGTATGGCAAGGGAAAGACTAGTCACATCTTTCTTAGTGTTTTCATGCTTAGATAATGTTTATGATGATGATTCTGTTGACATAGAAACAGCAACATCATTCTACTACTACATCTTATGTCACATACAAAGTTCACTTGATGCTATTTTTTTTTTTATAAAAGCAATTTACCTATTGAGTATAAATCCATAATATATTCCTTTGAGATTTTAGTAGCCTTTTTAAGCTTTTGATCATATTATAAAGAGGTTAATGGAAAAAGTTTTAGTTTGATCCATGGGTTTTCAGCAGTATATGAACTTGTGTTGTGCCTTGCTGACAGTGACTTTTCACATCCAGTTGTTTTTCAGTGGTTTGTGAAAAAAAATCAATGACTTACAGCAGCTATAATCTATATGTTTATAGTAACAATGTATCAAATGACAACATGAAAACAATATGACAATGTGAAAGTGATTGTTCATAGTGATAAAACAACATAGAGTTATCATCAGAATCTGCAGCTCTTCTTTTCTTTACGAGGTTCTGAAAAGCTGCTCATTCTGAGCATTGTAAAGCGGAGTCGGCCAACTTTTTAGCTCTCCAGTTAGTTGAAAAAGTAGAGGCGAAGAAAGCGAATATTGGATTTGCATGCACCTTTAGACCACAGCCATGAATCCAAATCTGATATTACAGGTTTAATAAAATACTGAAAAATAGTATCACATAATTCCCTAATTGTATAAAAGTGTGAATACGATGTTGATTCATTGAGTAGGGACAAATTCTCAACCTGCCTGAGCATGTGAAAGTGTAGAGAAAACAATATTCAGAGGGACACAGGTGAGAGATGAATAAATCTGGCCCTGGCAGACCTTTCATGCTCTATTTGCCATGCAAACTGCACTAAAGTAGTAGTTGTGTAGGACATACTTGTTGCTGTTATCTCTAAATGGCTTTAGATTGTATTGACAGCTCTCCCACCTTGGCCTCAATATTTAATTAAAAAGCAAAGCAAAAAAAACCCCCCACTATAATCCAAAAAAAAAAAAAAAAGATTAGGGATGAAAATATCTAGAAAAGATCTAGCCCTATTTTAATATGTAAGAACTACTCAAAATAACATGACCCAATGATAATGATGGCTCCATGTTGGCCCCCAAAAGACAGGTGGACTAGATGTGGATCATTTGTGTATAAACAAGGTTATTCAGCTCTCAGACACACCATTCAAACATCAGGGTTTGGGGTAAACATCTCCGAATGAGCCAAATTATAGTCAGCTTATTGATGGTAGCGATTCATGAAAGTTTGCATGCCTCTAAATCAAAAAAATCAAATAATGTAAACCAAAGGACAAAACTTGAATTGAATATTCTACACTTGCATCTCTTTGACTGAAGTTATCTGGTTGTGGCAAGTTCCCAGTTCTCTGAAGGAATGTAAGGAGCATCACTGAGAAGCCAGTTTAAGGCGAAATCAGCAATGTTGCCACACACTGAGGTTGCCACTGCCGCAGTGACAAGTAATGATAAAGCTAAATCACTGAATGCTGTGGTAAGGCATCAGCATTTATTTGGAAAAAAAAGCCCACTGGCTTTCACACTCAGAAGAGACCCAGTGCTGGTGTGAAACACTGTTATCAACGCCATTGGTAGAAATAGTGTAGTCACTGCACAGGTTCGCTCCATCGTTGTTGCTAGGTAACATGTAGTTTCTTGCCAGCTGAAATGTTGTTCAATATCTCAGCATTATAAGGCTTTGGGAGAAAAGTGTTACATATTTGCAACACTTTCTATTTAAGTGAAGAGGTATCAGCATGGCGCCAGCAGCAGAAACTGTCCAAATTTTCTCAATCACTGAATCTGACAGCCACTTTTTGTGTTTTAGAGAAGGGGTAGTACACTGGGATGCAGGTACTGCCTGACCAAAATATCTCCCATCTGCGGTTCGACTCTTATGAGAGTATTATAAATCTAGACTATGGTAATAGAGTGGCCAGCCTCTCAGGCCTGAAAATGACTTATTATGTGTCAGTATTTTTCCTTCCTCTTCAAGGTATTTTGGCTTGCAGTGTAAATAATTAATTTCCCTATTTAAAGAGCGTCATGTTTGATTTATAACCATAGACGTGCAGCGAGATGACTCTATAGGGGTGGCATTCACTTCTGAATGACAGAAACAACTTCATTCTGAACTGGGTAAGAGTATGGAAAATAAACTGCAGAGAAATGTCAAATAAAGGTTTATTTGAAGACTCTATCACTGTAGTAAATATGTACACATAACCTTTTACAAAGTAAGTAAGGAACTTCAAAAGAAGCTACTGTACTTGACATGATTAATTTCCAAGGCACAGATTGCAGATTCATAGTTTAACCTTTTAGATCTAAAAATATAATTTAAAAGAATTGCTGTTCAACAAAGGCACAGGACTCTGAATGTTTTGGTGAATCCCACACTTAGTTTAAGGCAGAACTGCTGAGTAAGTTGAATGTAGAACCTTATATGACCATTAAAATCAGCTGCTCTTGTAAAGTAGTCCCTAGAATCTCACATGGAAATACTATGATAAAAGAAGTGACTTAACTTTTCATCTGAAATGTCTTAGACAGAAATAATCATCTAAACAACATATTTTAACAATTCAGAAGTCCATACAGTATGAGGCTCCGAGCCCAAAGTTCATTGGACCCTGCTTTTACAGTAATTCAAATATTGTAGATACACATTCTGTAGGTAAAATATACATGCATACATAAACACACACACCACTTTCACCAAAATCACTTTCACTACTGTTCAGCTACAGTTGTCCTACTTTTTGTGCCTCCGTACAATTTGAGCCATATTACTTCATAAAAAATATACTCTACAACAATCACAGTATGATCAGGTTCCTCATTATCATCCGTTTCTCTAGTTATATCTGTTTATTGATGTTATGATGACCCAAAAGTAGAGACGAGTACAGGTTACAGATTCCAAGCCTCCTCCCAGCACAGTAAATTGCAAAACTGATCCTTAATAGAAACCTGTTATTACTCAATCACAGTATACTACTACTGCTACTACTACTAAAAAACTCTTAGAAAATGTGTGGCTTTTCAAGTTTACTGTGGGTGTATGCATGTCAACTATGTGTCTTTATAAAGCATCTGTTTTTTTTTCCAATTGTTATCAAAATTGTCAAAGCTTTTTTTCTTTTTCAGAGTTAACAGGCTCTCAAGGAAACCTCCAAAGTTAAAAGGATGTACCAGACTCGTGTGTGTCACGTTTCCCAAACTGACTTATCACAGTTGGGGGGGTGGGTGTAAAGATGGTTGACTTCACTGTTCCTTTTTTCTCTCTCTCTGCTTCTATTAAAAAGGAAAGATGACAACAAATTACTTTTATTCACGCATATTTGGGAAGAGAAGAATAGGGCTGGCTGCGTAACTGGCTATCTAATAGCGATAATGAAGGCAGCCCGAGAGGCCGGCTATGATAACTAAAGACGCTCTCCTTTTTGCTTTTGGAGTCACAGAGCTCATACGATGCTTATTTGATGAACTGTTGTATTGATTCACAAGCCAGAAATTTTACACGAAACTTTTGAGCGCCCCCATTCAGGTTTGTGCCAAGTCAGTCTTGGTGTTTGTGCCAATGCTGAGGATCTTCTTGGGTAGATGAGCCCCCTTCTCCACCCCAATCCTGTCTGGTCCTCATTCAGGTTATATAAATATAATATATTTCTATCGTCTTTTACTTTCATCTTCTTTTAACTCCATACATCCTGTTCTTTGCCTCTACTGTACCTCTGACTCTGCTTCCATTCATCTGCGTTTTTCCTGTTGTTGTCTTTGTCTTTGTCTTTTTCGTCTGTAAGAACAGTTGCCAAACAGGATGCTTCTCTACAAGTCTGTCCAGAGAGGGAAGTGATTCACTGAAGGTCAACCCTTATCTTTCTCTCTCTGTCTCTGTCTCTGTCTTTCTCTGTCTGACTGCTCTCTATTCTCACATCTAGTGTGACCATATACACACACTCACGCAAACACACGCAAACACACGCAAACACACACACACACACACACACGCAGCATGCGTTCAGATTATAACTAGTTTCAGATGGGAGCTTTGAAGCCACAGAAGGCTGGCTTTCTTTCATCCCAGCATTGACTCATGTTCCATTTTCATAATTTGCTAATTTCATGAATATGTAATGTCTTCCTGTTGACCTGACTAACATGAAGCAGAAACTGACACATACACACAAACACACATGTAAACATATACTTTTCTCAAAAGGATGATTCCACATATTTTTAAAGTGGGATATATTTGTGTTTTTGATTATTCAAGTAAGTGGTTGAGAGATAATTGTAACCACTACCTTCACTTCAGTTAATTTAGCTCCTGCAGAGCACAAAATAAATTTTAACATTTAAACCCCAAACAGATAGTAACAGTGTCAGTTTTGTGTTGAAAGAACCTGTTTTAGTGCATTTCTGGGTTCAGCTGTTGGAGCTGCTTGGTCCTTTGAACGTGTTTGGCTGAAATGGATATAACTTCTACAGTGAAGTCGAGACACTCAGTGTCATCATGGCAAAAATCAAAAAAATTAAGAGTGTAAAGGTTATTCCATTATGAAGATACAAGCATTATCATTTGTTGGTCAACTTTTTTTGCTCATATAATTAATGTAAACAAGACACACATTCTTTAATCAGTATAAGGTGTGATGAGAAAAAGAGAAGAGGGTGTGGGGAAAAAACAAACAAGAAAGGGACTTCAGAAAGAAGAAGAGACAATTCTTTTCATTTAAAGCATTAAATGATAAATCAAAGTCCGTTTAAGTAAGTCATCTGTCTTCTCCTCCGTCTCCTCTACGTCACCTGTTATTTCTTGCATTGACAATAAGCGCTGGCATTAGATGTCAGGTGCACCAAGCACATGAGCCTCAAACAAAATGCTTGTAATTGGAATCATCTACTTACGCTGCAAAAGCAGTGTGCCCAGCGTGATTGAGGTGCCAAAAATTGCAAGCATGTGTCCCCAAAAATATTAACAGTACAACAACAATGAAAAGGCCAGACATAAAATGGATAGATGACAAACATTTACATAAAGGCAGTTTTGGAAAAAGAATTTTCAAACCTTGAACACAAGGTGGTCATTCAGCAATTTTTTCAATGCTAAATTGTTCTGCAGATTTTCCTCAATCAGTGTAAAAAGCGGGAATTAAGTTGAACTTGTCGAACTGTCTGTAACCATGGCAGACATGACGGAAAAAAGCAACAGCCGCTGTCAAATACAGAAAGAGTGACAGAGTGCAATGTGAGAATTAACAGCTGAACGGCTGCAGTGTTGTGTGGTACCTCACCACCACCACGTGTTTCTTTCTCTCTGTCTCTGCCCCCTCCGCCTCTCCTCCCGTCCCTCGTTTTTTTGTCCATCCCTCGTTATCAGCCAGGGCCCAGGCATGGGGACCGCCCGCAGAGAGGTGCCCACGAGGCTCACGCTGCCTGCCTGTCTCTCTCCCTTCCCTCTGTTCTTTCCGCTCGAGGTCGAACACCATCGGGGGGTGCGATTCAGTGCGATAAATTGCTGCCTCATCCTAATAAGACAGCGCGCACACACTTGCCCGCTTGATCTTGAGAGAACACATGAATGTGTTATTACAAGAATATGCCAGACATATGTATGCATGCAAGTAATCACAATCACATTTATGGCATGCACCCCATTATTGATATTCACAAACAGCAGTGAACAGAAGAGTTATTGTCCTTTGCTGTTTTTGTGTGAGCAATTAAAGTGGACCCATGGAATGTGCGCACCTGAGAGTGTTTCCTTTTTTATTTACTCACTCTTAATTAAAGCATGTTAATGGGAACAGACACAGGAACCTGATAAAATATGGATGTGTGTGCACATCTGTACTTGTTTGTGTGTATCTCTGCATATGAACTGACACCTCTGTCTAATGAATTTGTTAACAAGGATAGCAATTGTTGTTGGCAGAGGACAGAGTAATGTTAACTAATGGGCCTGTATTTCACAGCAGTCTCTTAGTGATGTTATGAGATCACTGTTACTGTATTTAGAGAGATTTGTGTGTGTGTGTGTGTGTGTGTGTGTGTGTGTGTGTGTGTGTGTGTTCGTCTGTTTGTGTCTGTTTGTGTCTGTTTGTGTCTGTTTGTGTCTGTGCCTGAGCTGCCCCCCAACACACAAACACAGACACACACACAGACACAGACACACACACACACACACACACACACACACACACACACAAACTTGTTCCTCCATCACTGTGGGGACACTTATTGGCATATTGCATTCTCTAGCCCCTTACCCCAACCTCAACCATCACAACTAAATGCCAAATCTTAACCCTAACCCAACTGTAACTTGAACCCTAAAACTAAGTCTTAACCCTTGAAATCGAGTCTCTATTACTGAAAGTTTTTCCCCCCATGGTGACACAAATCCCAAAGGGTTAGTGTGCTTTCAGGTTAAAGTGTCCAATGGGATATAAAAAGAAGCCCCCCCCACACACACACACACTCACACACACACACACACACACACACACAGACCATACACATACAGCACACACAGGGACACACCAATCTTTACACTTTGTTGACTGCTGTCAAAACCACTTGCAAAGTTTAAGGAAACCAACACATTGAAGGACATTTGGCCAGACACAAACACGCACACATACGCACATTTAAAGAAATGTCTTTTACAGTGACTGTATCAAGGTTAAAACAGATTAGCACTTTGGAGCACTTGAGCTTTACCACCAACTGTTGCCCAAAATGCAGTGTTGAATAACCGCAAGCATGTAGGCATACACCAAAACACACACCAACCCTAGTGGTGTGGTGTGTGTGCATTTGTGATTACATATGCTGTGCTGCAATGTTTTTGTTTTTGTGTGTGTGAATGCACAGTCTGTGCATATGACGGTTTGTGGACATGCGCTTGATGGTGTGAATGCCAAACATTGAACAGTAACACTTGTATGTTGCCATTGTTGCACAGATTTTGGAGCCCTTACTAATTTACAGCTTCTCTTCATACTGTAAGACTGGGAAAAGGTGAACTTGCTGTGGGAGAAAAAAATATTTTCACTGAATGTGCCAAAAATCTGGAGCTGCAACAGCTAGGCTGATGAATTTGTGACAGATGGATCTACCTATCTTTTTCCTGTTAGAAAATTCTACCTCACATGATTGTGATTCAGAAGCTGTCTTTTACATAAAATATAAAGCTTTAATGCTTGTAAGTATTCATCTTGTCTTCTTGCAGAGGAGAACAGACAGGCCCGATGTTGCCTGCCTTGTCTGCACATTCAGTGAAAATCATTTTTCTACCAGTTTATTTTTTGTAGTACCTATTTTAAAGGTCAGAACCATATTTTTTTTTCTGAATTTATTGTCATTAGTATAATTTATAATGTTTGTACTATGAAGTGTGGTGAATATCTGAATTTGCTGCAACTGTCATTAGTGGAGACACTCCATAAACTGCTGTTGATAAATATTGACAATGCCAATGTCATGTGTGTCAGTATATATGTATGTGTGCATTCATGTTACCTGTTGGGTTGTGAAGAAGATCATAGGTCAGGTAGGCATCAAAAATATCAGGATTCGGCCTTCGGATACCATGACTATCCATCCAGATTTCATGGCAAAGAGCTTTTATCCAAAATGCTTTACAGTTTGGTCATTTACACACAGGTGGAAACAAACTACACTTCAACATGTGGACAGGAGAAGCTGGGGATTTGTGTATGATGGGATTGGCTCTACCTTCTGAGCTGGCTTGAGCAGTTGTTACCAGGAATCCACATCAAAAATTAGACGTGAGTGCTATTGAAGCATTCTGTCCAGTCAGTCCACACCGACCTTGACCTCCATTGGGCCGTCTCTACCCTCAGAACCAGGTGTCTGTCTGCAGCAGCTCTTGAGGAGCTGTGGGGATGGAAGCTGGCCAAAGTGTCTTTGCAAGGTTGACAAATGAACTGAACAAAATTAGATTTCAAAACTCAGCATGGGAAGAAATCAGCATTGTTTTTATTTATTAGTTCATTGATTTTTATTTCACTGCTCAGCATAGCAGGCCTCTGCCTACAGTTAACCTGGAAAGCTCTTGGCGACAAAGGGAGTCTTGATCAGTCATTACAGCTACTGTTAATGAGTTCAGAACATATAAACAGTTGGAGATTCCTGTGATTTCAATAGCTGCCTGTAGTGATAACACTTCACTGAGCATGCCTGAAGGAAAAGCACAAGACATGAAGGTTTAAAAACTGCGGGGGTCTGAGGTGATGTTTATTTTATTTTTTTTTTGAGTCGGTCTGGATTGATCCTTTTGGTAAAACAGAAGTATATCTGTTGCATTAGTCAGGTGAAGACTTAAAATTTCTCAGAAAAATGCTTTGAGAAGAGTCAAAGACTAGGTTGTATGATTGAGAACTACATGAGAGACATGAACTAGAACAAAAACTAAGAACTAAGATAAATCATTTCCCCATTTGAAACCCAGCAAAACCGAAGCAGGTAAGATATGCGCATTTGAAAACTACATGCAGATGCATGTGAATTAGCAATCTTGCTTTTCCTTCATGGCTTGCAACAAAAGATGTGCTGCAGTACTTTGTTGTTGGTTTTCAGAGAGTCAGTGCTTACATTTAAATTCATATTAATTATTAACGCAAGATCTTTGCAAATTTAATAACACTAACAACATTGGCCATTTGTTTTTTAATACGATTATTGTGGTCCGTTAGGAGATCACTGATTACTCTGATGTAATGGTAGATTGCAGACAGTATGGTTAAGGAAAGATCATTATAAATAAATTCTTAGTGAAGCAAGTAATACTAAGAAACTGTTGATGTGTGTGCATACACAGGTGACTTACATGAGACATGCACTTACCCCACCCAGTGTGTGTCAGGGACCAAGCAATCGGGCAATGAGGATACGGGAGTTGATGATGAGAACAGGGTTTTATTCCACCACGAAATGCAAAATGTACAAACCAACAAACTTATAACTAGGTCCATAAAAAGAGGTCAATATAATAATCAAAATTTAATCCGTGCATTGTTTCACAATTAAATTAACCCTTGTGTGATAGTTGGATCACAACACTTCTGAATTTGTACATGCACACCACAATTTATCATTCTCTCCTTTATCTTCCTGAAACTGTTTATGTTCAAGTTGTGGACTGTCAGTGCTTCGCTGTGAATGTGAGCTGCAGATTTTTTCTGGCTGTTTTAGGACAAAATGAGCCAATCAAGATGATCATCAACTAATTTGTATTGATGTCAAAATGCCACCATGCACTATTCTGTTTTGGTTAATCTTGTCTGAGAAGTAGATGAGCCAAAGTTTTTGGAGAGGAGAACTGATATATTTATATTTATATTTTTGCACAGGGTGAATGAGCTGATGGTTAAAAGAATCAGACCTTCCACCAGTACTTCATTTTTAGGCAGATCTGGCGTCCTTTTTCTGCACTCAGAAAAGTACATGTAAGATTTAATATACTATCTTTATTCAGCTACGAATTGGGTTAATTTAGGTTTTACTTGGGTTCTTTTTTTTTTGCTCCCAGTTATGTGCCAATTTTGGTACTTGTGCACAATAAATTTGATAGCAAGAAGAAGAAGAAGAGGGAACGAATAAAATCAGAAGCAGAGCATGGAAAATCTGACTGCACATTTCATCAACCACATACTGTAAGTGTTGATTAATTTTCCATCTCACTCATCACTTCCAACTGTTATACTCTGCCCATTCTTTCTTTCTCTACTTCCCTCTGTAGACGCTTCTTGTCCCTTTCTGTCACTTGTGTCACATGTCTGTTCCTCACTACCACCTTTGCCTTCATGTTCCAGTTTATCCTTTCCCCTCAGTACCCTGAAGTTCCTTGGGGAACAGTTACTTGTTTAATGGTGCACTGAGGCAGGCCCCATCAACATATCAACCCAGGAGACTTTAAATGACCATAGTGTATTTACTAGGTGTTTACATTCAGGTGGTCTTCAGTCATGCTTCATACAATGCTTTAGATGGACCAATTAAAAAAGCCATTTAAAAAACAAAATCCACTGCTTGTTCCTGTTGCAGCCTGGATGTAATGTTAATGAAAACCAAGAGGCTTAAAGTTATTTACACACACACACTGGCTGAGACATGAAAGTGGAAATCATTTGTTTCACTTCTTCCCTTCTTCACAGCAGGTACTGTCTCATTTTAAGACCTTTCTTTTTGCCGCAATTCTTAGATAAAATGGTTTTAAAATTTCATCAGGTTTCTGTAACCTTAATAGTGCTGAGACTGTTCTGTTTCACATTCCAAACAACACTCAAATGAATGCAAAGTCTGGTGGCTTGCCATTCTCACTGCTGATAGATTTAAGTGATGTCTTGTAGGGCTGTCACTTTTCCAATACTCAAGTTTGAATGAAGTTTGAATGAAATGCAATTCTTTTGAATCAATTTGAATTTTTTTCCCTTTTCCCTATGGTCAAACGAATGTTTGAATTTTTTATTTTATTTTTTTATTCGATTTTAAAAAGTGACAGCCGTAGTGCCTTGATACTATTAACCATAAAATATGGAGCTGACTGAAGCCTTGAGCCAATTGTCCATGGTTCTACTCATGAATGTTTGTTCCTGATCTCTCTAACAACATTTTCTCTCTATTGTCCTGTAAAAATATTCATCTGTTGATCTAGCCCCTTGTGGAGGACCCCAAAGATCCATCGTTTGTCCCATGTTATTTAGTATGCATACATTTTGCTTCTGGTGACTTTATGTCTGTGACTTTATGAAATAACCAGCGCATACCATTATGAGTTTATAGGGAAAAACAAACAAAGAAAATAATTTACAAAGAAAGCTGTTGTGCAGTTCAGATTTAGAAATACATCAGGGATATGCTTTGTTCAATCTGAGAGCAAGACTGAAGACTGAGGAAAATATAAACACTGTGGAGTGATACTTTCGAGAAGGCTGAGCAATGTTGTCTGGCACACAGTTTTCTGAATGAAATGTGTAATAAAAACCAATAAACATCTAGATTATCCTTTGACCTCCTTTGGATTTTCACTAGGCTGACAAAACCAGCTTTTAAAAAATCTCAGGCGTCTATATGCCTTAAAGGTATAATATGTAACTTTTTGCAATAAACTGTCTAAAAATGAACTGTTTTATTAATATTGTTGCATTGTGTACTTATCCTAAATTTTTCCAGCAAGCCTAGAGAAATCTGTCATTTTAATTCAGCGCCACTGTCACCTTTTTTTGGTCACCTTTCATTGGTGTTATGTCACCTTTGCTCATTTCTCAGCATGTGATTGTCTGCCAGAAAAGGTAAAAATTTCCCTTTTTTTCCAGGTTTATTCCACATTTTTACAATATATTTTTTAGATCTTGGTTGTTTATAGCTATGGATTTTAACCAGATGAAGGATTTTAGTCAGACATCTCGATCTCAAGTTATCCGTGAAACAAGCTGAGCAAACGTTAGCAGCAGCTAGGCTCCCAGCTCCTTCGAGATGTCCTGTGTCCACCGAATAGTGATGGACAATAATTTTAAAATGAAACCTGGTCAGTTTGTTTCGGAGCAGAAGGAGAGCTCTGCAGATAATTTGGCTTCTGGTGAAACTCTCCAGTATAATTGACAATGAAGGCCTCCCAACAGGGAGAAGTTGACCTCCGTATCAGAATTTTGATGAAGACAACAACTCCCATGATGCCACACTATTTAACAACGTCACCAAACTCTATTTTTTCTAATTGTTTTGAGTGAGAGACCCCGACGGCAAAAAAGATATACTCCGCATGTAAGGCTTTGTTTAGTTTATTTGCTTTGCCTTTGTTTTTGTTTATTTTTTACATGCCAAGCTCCATATGTAGCAACAAACTCACACAAGTGCATACTATAACAACATTTCTCAGATTAGCTAAATAACAGTTGACTTGTCAGGCAGTACAAATTCACATGTACAACACATTTACGGCAGCTATAAATATTTTACTGTCTTTTTCTTCCTCCTGTGTAAGACCCTATTGTTCTCAATATGTCTGTGTCTTTTACCTTTAACTTGTCACTAGACTTTACTCTTGTTCTTGCCGTCAGCCTCTCTCTGACACACAATGAGTTTCAGCGTGTGTCTCCAGGGTGGTCTCTATTTTGGCTCAGAGTTATAATATATTTGCATCCTCTGCCATTGCACGAGGACAGAGTGCATATTCCCACTGAAGGCCAGTGGCTGACAGGCAGTCAGTTTGGCATCCTCAGCTCAAATCACTGCCATTCCTTTTTTTTTTCAGTTCCAGGAGATTTAACCATACTTTAGATCTTTGAGATCCCGGAACCTGGTACCTAGCGACAACGGCGATAAGGGGGAAAAAATTTCAGTTTCTCAAAAAGACTTGTGTAAAAACGTTCACATTTGTTCTCTCCATTACTGAAATGGGAACTCTTTAGGTTTTAGTCATTGTAAAAACGTATTCACTTTACAGCAGAAAAATTTGGGTCTTGCTTTGCAGTTGATTGAGCAGATTGCTGAGTGATTGCTGAGTGCAGAAACTCAAAACAGTGTTTCTGTAAGAAACCTGTTAGATCTACCTGCATTTCTATATTTCAGCAAGCAGATATCTTATTTGTGTGTTCTAGATATGGGGCCATTTTGTTATTGTATAGTTCTTTCATTTCAAGCAGTGGTCAAAACTTTAAATTCAAACTTCTGATGCATCCCTGTTTGGCTCGGTGCACCATGAACATCCATGCAGAGCTGTCGCAACATACCATATACACAATCATGGAGGAGGCACGCGGTGAAATCTTTTTCCCAGGATAATGTGAATACACCTTAAATAATAAACACCTGGTTACGCTTTGAAACAGTTTGGATTTAAGAACAAACAAAAAATCAACAGCACATCAAGTTGGTTAGGTTTAGGTAAAGGTCAGGTTTTGGGTTAAAACAAGCACTTCCTTAAGGTTTGAGGTCGTTCACTGTCATGTTGTTGTCGCCATGATAAACAAACACACACCTGAGGTTGTAGAATGGTCGTGGTCAAAAGAAAAAAATGATGATGGTTTTAAAAAAGAAACAAACATTGGGCTCCAGTCAACCCAACCCAAACTGTTTGCAACATTAACATTGTCACTATACTACATCAACTAACTTTCTCCATTCTTCCTGTCAAAATTACAACAGACATTAAAACAAAACTATGGGTCATAATAAGCAGCTTGCACAGATGACCTATGGGTTCATTTTTTACGTTTTTATGTTCATTTTTACGGGATAGTCTTATGTATGCAAAGGAATACTTTATGCATATATGTTTTCCCCATGGGCTGTGTGTTTCAAATGATGGTATATAATCAGATTAAGGGTGTGGGAGTAATGGAGCATGCTAAGTGTTTACTATTTCACTACAAAATGAGCAAATACATCAAATATGTGGTGGAAAATATTTGAGGTTTCTCCCCAGGGTGTTAAACATTAATGGAAGTCAATTCACAAATGCACTGGGATTTTTTTGAGAAGAGGCAGACAGTAAACTAAGCTGCTGTCTGTGCTGAAACAGTGGAATAAAGCAAAAGTGTGAAACAGGTGTTGGCAAGACTAGATGAGTCATTTAGCCAGGGGCTGTTCAAAACAAAAGTAGCCCAAAGAGTCTTTCTTTACATTAATTTCTTTTTCAAAACTCTGTATTTGTTTCATTTTCTTCTAGAGCATTCCTTCCCTAATTTGTCATGCCTGTAAAACCTACAACATGAAAGAATCTTTTTAAAACATGAGACATTTTCCTTAATATAAATAAGAGCTTGAACGCTTTCCCAGTTAGGAAGTTTAATTGGGGCCAAATAGAACTTTTATTAGTAATCAATATGCATAGTATTACTGGTGTTATTTACTACAAGTTGTTTTAAGGACTTTTATTCTTTCATTCAGTGTATCAGTTTCAAGACAATGGCCACTTATCACTTGAAAGTTCATGCCCTTATTGTGCATGTCCTTGTGATGTACTACAGGATTGATCATTAAAATGTGACAGCCATTGTGTCTGGTCAGAGGAACACAGAGTTGAAACTTTAAAGAAAGGGTAGGAGCATATTAGGGCTTGTATCCATAGGCAGTTGTTTTTCCCCAGACGGGGGTCTTTTTTTTCTGCTATGAAGTTTGGCATTGGAAGTGCTCAAAGCCGAAGCGCACAAACGCCCCCAGCATACAGCTTTTTTTTCTCCATTGCACCCACTAGGCTTTGAAAGTAGTTCAACTTTTGGAACATGGCTGAGGTCAAAAGTATTGCTTTTCTCTCACTGAGCAATCAAAAACAATAGGTGGATGGGACTTACAATATTATTAATGTATTAATAATATATATAATATTCAAATGAGCACATGCACACCAGGTGTGTGTGTTCATTTGTGCTTGCCTGCTTCCACCTATAAATATCTATATAGAATTTGTTCCGTACTATTTTGTTTGGATAAACTCTTGTTTTGTTTCTAAAAAGAACTATGCAGGATGTTGAAGTTGCTTTAAAAAAAAAAAAAGGACAAAAAGTTTGAATTTTATGTCATAAATTTTGTATAGTGCTGCCTCTTACCTGCAATATCTCGGATGGAGTTAATAGTTTCAGTGCGGTGCAGTATAAAGTAGCAAATATTGGCCTCATTTTAGCCGGTAATGTGAGGTTGGCATGTGAATTTGAAATTATCCACAACAGTTTTTAAAGAGAGGCCAATCTAAGAAGAGATTAAGTCTCATCAACACTGATGTCATTTCAAATTATTTTTGCATCAGAGGGCAGAGAGATTTTCATTCCAGACCACACAAGTGGTTCTTTTCAAAAGTTGCCCAACAGAGGAGGTCTGCTGCATGATTTCACAGCATTCACATGAATGTGAAGTACAGTGTGTTTACAATCAGTTAGCTATTTTTCAGTAAAAGTTTTTCATTATAAATTTTGTCTCCCCTTAATTGTTGTGTGTAATGTAGATTCAGCTTTTATAGCTCTAATCTGTAAACCTATTCGGTCTGATTACAGGAAATCTTTTACCTTTTTTCTAACTGAGCATGAGCATTTGTCTGGCTGTGTTATTGTCTGTGCCTGACAGATGAAACAGTTACGCCTTACTCACTGGCTACACTTTTATTTTTCCAAAACCACAGTTATCCAGTTCATGAAGGAAGTATTTTTCTAATCCAAAGCCCTGAACAGGAGCCCAGCCTGTGGCCACCATGATATCTGTTGTGCCTCTCATTTTCCTTTCTTGCTGTTTCACATCTTACTTCCTGTTCTTTCTCATTTTTCCTTTTTCCCTCCCTTTGTTAATTAAGAAAGGTGAAAGGGACAAGAGATTAATCTCTTGAAACACTCAGTGACAAGTCTTGCAAGTTGATCAAACTCTGTAAAGGCTGTGTTCTTCTTCCTGGAGAAGAGTCTAGAGGGTGCTACTCAATAAAAGTGTAACGTGACACAGCAGAAAGAAACCACTAATGTTGGAGGAAAAAGATTTCATTTTCTTTGTGGATTCAATGTGTTTCAATTCAATGTGTGTAAAACTAAAAGCTATTGTCCTCACTAAAGAAAAAAAAAATATATATTTATATATATATTTGTCATTTGTATAATTACCTAAAAGGACCAATGTTCATATTAACTGAGGAAAGACTTCTTGTAGTCATGCAAAATATGCATAATGCTATTACAGTACCACAAAACATACTTGGAGGTAAGGGGAGGACGCTGATTGGCCATATTAAGCGCTTATCCAACCAATATTAAATTAGTTTTGTTTTAATCACAACCAGAATTTCTCCCCAAATCTAATTACAACATGACCCTGTTTGTTCCCAAATCTTGGTCAGATAGTTTTTGTGCCTAAACCTAACTAGACCTTAACCACACTTTGGAGACTGCAAAAACACTTTGGAAGTCATATGGTTTCGTTTTGTAAGGTAATGACAGTAAACCAATTTTATCATTTAGTTTAGAGGATGTGGTGAGATAAAAATAGCAAAGAAGGACAGATCTGCTGCCTTTTGTTGCACTCATCAAAGAGGAAGTTAAGATAAATATGCTGTTTTTGCTGAGGACCAGTGGTTTACTATCTCACCTTACAGCAGTAATGTAGTGTGTAATCTTGGATGTGCCTGCACGCCTTGATTTCACCATCGGGTGTGTTTAGCGATACAGTGCAGCATGCTTCTGACCACTTTGGTCAGAGTTGTAGAGAGGTCAGCGAAAAACTTCCTCCTTTCCTGAGATTAAATAACTATTTAAGTATAAAATGTGTAAAACTGAGTGACTCTGCCATTCCGATTGGTGTTTCCATGATTCATAACACCGAATGAATGTGCTCATCAGCAGCTAGCCAAGCAACACAGTGCATCCATATGTTATGACTAATTTTTATGATTGGTGTAAAGGATGTAAGGGATCAAGGCCCCTGTGTAAAACAAGAAGGTGTATCTCACTCTGTAATCGACTCATGAGAGCCATCTTGTAAGAGTATCTCTCACTCTCCGTTTGACTCGTTTCATCTGGTTAGGTCGAGCAAAGGGTTGGACACTTGTGTGAGACAGTCACACATTAAATTTCCTGGGCATACATTGTGTGGGAAGTATCCATCTGTCTCTTTCCCTGCTTTTTTCTGGTGCTTTCATATGTGTTTCACAGTTTCTGTCTCTGTCTTTTTCTCTTTCTGTCTCTCTCTTCCTCCATGGCATAATAACAAGCTTGTCAGTCACTTCCTTTCAGAAGAGAATGATGGACTGGGGGTTTGACTCATAATCCATAATAGACAGTAGCTCATACTGTACTACAAAAGAAATGCCAAGCCCATTTAGCACATTATAATAAAATTGAACTAGACATAATTAAAGGCAAAGTAAACACAGCAGGAGCCTTGCAACTAAAAATCAAAACACACAATTTGAAGCTTCTATTACTCTGATCTCGAATTATTGACAGGTCATTATTGCAGTGTCTAAGACTATTACTTCAGCAATATGGAAGTTATCAATGTTGTGTAATGCTGTTGAAATCGTCATTTAGATTAATAATGTTTAAGGGCAAAGTTTAAGAGTAGATGCTCAGCTTGTATTTTCAATGGCCATGGACAGCTATTGCAATAATGTATTCCTTCTTCCTACAATATCTGTCTGCTTGGCCTTCTGTGTCGTCTGGAAAGCTTCCAACAAAATTCTGTCTGGTCAGATTTAATGAGGGATCATCATCATCAAAAGCAGACGAATACATCTTGAATTCAATCTGTAATTACTAAAGCTACAATTTCAATTTTTTTCCTCTCTATTTTTTTAGGTTACAAAAAATAAGAGTAGGTGTAATGGTAGATGGACTCGGGGGTCTTTGCTACATAAGTCTTCAGTTAGACAGATGTTGGAATTTGCAAATATATACTTCCTCCAGTCTAGACTGGTTAGTTTATTATCTGGGGGCACCTTAGAGAGTCGTGTGTGGATATGAAAAGAGAAAACTGCTCCTCTAATTGGTCGTTGGAACAGATCGCCTGGTTGTTTTAATGTAACCACCATAGGAAGGGAAAATGTCTTATCTCAAGGTACACACACATGCACACACACACACACAAAGCCCTTTGTGCAGAGAGGGCTTGTAATTAATACCACAGGTATATGTCCATTACCTTGTGGTAGGGAGCTTGTTCTTGAGCTCCAAAGAATCAAGTCTTAAACGTAAATTCAAACGCACATCTACATCTGTTAATTAGTACAAGATTATATGCTTTAATAACGGATTATGTATATGTGTGCTTATGTGTATGTTGTTAAGTGATTATATATCACTTAAAATGTCAGCCAGTTAGTTCATAATGAACTCTTTGCTGTAACACTCGCTCATACAAAACTCGGTTGCTCAGAATTGTTATTTCCATAAAGCAGACATTCACTGTAAATGTTTATACCTTACTGGCCAAGTTATTTTTTTATGTCTGCTCATATATGGATTTCATTCACACACAGGGAGACACTTGCACTATACATGTCCACGTTTTCAGATATCACTGAAAACTGGGAAAACAAATCAGCCCAGACATCCTCTTACCAGCCACTTGCTCCTTTGAGATTGCCAGGTGTTCCGGTTGTGAGATATACTCACCTCAGCATGTCTGTGGTCTGCTGGGGTCTCCTCCCAGTTCAATACGTCCATTACATCTCCAAAGATGTTCCCTGGGGACCTCACGACAAGTTGCCTGGGGCATCTCAGTTGGCTGTGGAGGAGCAGCGGACAAGCTTGTTTTGAGATTTTGTAGCTTTCTGAGCTTTCATTCAGAGTGAGGGCAATAGATTATGCAGCAAGATATGTTTTCTGTCTCAAGCCACTATCTCACCGTGTGAGTCTCGAGTATCTGGCCTTACATGTACTTGAGGATTGGATGCTGATAGAGCAACTGAGGGATTTGTCAGACAGATGAATAGCCAGTTGTCTGAAACAAAATCTGCTGTTCAGTGGCATACAAACTCAAAGGCACCGTGAGGTGCCACTGAGGTTTTCTTTGAGATTGTACAAACTGACTAATAAATTAGGAGCCACCCTTAGGTCTAAAGATGCGGAACAAATGTGGTTAAGCATAATCAAACAAGTGCTAGTATGTTCCTGCTCTTCGAACCTCTGCCTTCTCTGGGATGATGGAGAGAAAGGAAAAATGATCCTTAAAGGCTACCATTGGTGACCCTTGACCTTACATTGAACACTAAAGTGGAGCTTGGTCTCGCACTAACATCCAAAGAACTGCATGTAATATCAGAGACTTAACATTTGCTTTTCACGATGCTCTTAGGATGCTCTGTAATTTTCAGAATCAAAGTTTTTAAACCGTTAATAATGGTTTAAATAAACCGAATTTATTTGATTTAATACAGAAGCATGCTGGTCCACCTAAGACGATCGCCATCTAAAATCTGTGAAACTTTTCTAAGAACTTTCTAAGAAGCAAAATCATTTAAATAAATGGCTATTCTAGCATTAGTCATTAAGATCATATTAGCATTTGCTTTGCAGCTACATCCTTACTATGATATCAGTGCACTTAAGAAATTCATTGCTTTCGGTAGTTGGCTGTAGCTTGTTGCCCTTGGCTAGATATTTTCTCTTTCTTTCTTTCTTTCTTTCTTTGTTAGTAACTGTTGAAAACAGCCGTGTGAAAAATAGAGGAAAAAACACTCTGAAGTAAACTTTTTGGGCCTGAAAATAATGAGCTCTCATGCTGAGAACTTCCTGACACTTTTTTGTTCTCAGAAAGATCCCAAGTCATGTTTAAAATAATGCTCAGAGTCACTATTCATGTCTCTCTCTTTCAACTGTCATGACAGAAGATGACTTAGGTACTTTGATCAATCTTTTATGTTTTCCATGTATGAACTCTTATTTTTGCTGATGCCAAACATAGGTTTTTGTTCACGCATGGCTTCTTTCCCATTGTATAACTCTTAATTAGAGTTGTCATCCTCTGCGTCAGAATTTTTAATGTTTTAATCCCAGTGGGTAGAACTTAACTTTAATGATCCATCTTTCTCAGTCACCACATGATATAATGAAGGGCATATCTCCTCAGTAAGAAGCTAATGATGTTTGTGAATATATTACAAGTTAGATCATTAGTAACACCACCGTACACAGTAACATGATCACTTGCTCTAAGTGATCAAGAGATTATAGTTGTCTTCAATAGCAATGATTTACTTCTGTTGAACTGCTGCTCTATCGTTGAGGAATTAAAGAACGTTAATTTCACGGCAATACATTAACCCACTTACTGGCCCAGTGCACTGTCCATCCCAGTCCTAGCATATATTGTGCGGTTTTAATGTTTGCATCTCGTCTCTTGCCTTAGTCCACAGCAATGATGTGTCTCAGTATACCCATATGACCACACACTCATATCAAATTCTTGTTGGTGATCATTAAATTTTTATGAGCACATTTGCTTGTGGAGATGAAAGCAGATCCTTTTTGCTGAACAATCATCATTATTTATTTGAATAAATTTACACAAATATGTTAGAGATACCATTTTTAAGTGGATAATTTAGTATTAAGGGTTAAGTTTTTTGTAGAGTAATTTGCAGATAGTTTGATAGCTCTTGTTGGTCTAAGTGTCTGATTTGTCATTAACATGACTGAAGTCACTGCTCTGAATGCCATGAACATTTGTTCCAATGGGTAAAAGTGGGCAGCATGCGTGTGTGTGTGTGTCTGTGTGTGTCTGTGTGTGTTTGTTTGTGTGTCTGTGTGTGTATCTGAATGTGTATATGTGAAAGTTCTTTGTGTACATTTATCACCTATGTGTGTATGTATCACTGCATTTTCGGGCACAGTGGCCAACTTGGCTGCCCTTCCTCAGCCTTTTCAATGCTGTGATTGTGCTTTGCATTACAGTTTGAGTGACTGTTTGATGCAAGCATACCAGCAGTAGTAACTGTGGCATTTTCAGTCCTTTTCATTCCTGCTCTGTCCTCTGATTAACGCAGCAAAAAAGTAAGCTAATGTGATATAAAGTGCTACGCTTGGCACCATGGAGGGAATCTCCGGGGGGAAAAAATTGAAAAAAGTGAATGTGAAAGAGGATTTACAGGAAGTACAGGAATACACCATACATAATGTATACACACTTGGTTGGAAGATGCAGGTACAGTATACATGAGCAATCACATACTCCTCATATCTCTCCCTCACTCTCCCTCTCCTCTTCACACGGACACACACACACATATACAAACACACACACACAACTAACATACATTTGGTGCTGTACATAGAGCTGCATTACTCCTTATAATAATTGACTCAAGCAATAACTGCAGGTGGTGTACGCGGTTGTCATGGTGATGAATGGTCTCCAGGGCAACACAGGAAGTCCATCTGGAAAGAATCTAAAAGAGAAAGTAGATAACAGAGATTGAGGAGACACAGCCACTACCTGATTTATTCTTCCTCATCCATCATCTAAAACTCACAGCTATTAGGTTCTACATTGAGTAAATAGCCAACAAGCTATTCAGGGCTTTTATGGCCACAGAACAAGTAACAACAATGTGTAGGCGCATATAACAAGAAAATCAGCCAAACGTTTTGGCTCCTGAAATAAGGGAACCAAAAATAGTAGCTTCAGTTGGATCGGAGAACAGCAGCAGCAAATAAAACCGGTTAAGCGTAACTTTTCGTCTTCCTTTCTCTCTTTATCTTCTTCCCTTTCTTCTTTCCTCTGCCTGTGTTCTCATACCTGCAATCTCCACCACACCCACAGCGCTCATTTTTCTCCTGGTCTTTCAGAAACTTGGATCCAGAAGTTTAGCATCTAAGTCGTCTTAGTGACTGTAGTCAGTTGACGTTGCATGAGTTTTCAGTGTGGATTTGGAATGACAGTGAATAGTGTCATGGTGATTTTCATGTAGCCTACTAACATTTCTTTGTGCATTTCTGTAACTAATCTGCATGTGGATAACTGAGATACTGCACATACATATTTTTTCTGTTCTCGCTCACTGATCAGTAAACAGCTCAGACTTTTGCTAACATAAGGATCAAAGGGAATTTTAAATGTCATGCTAAAAATCGCTCTTCCTGTGTGTATGTCTGTGATTGAGGGTTTTTGTGTGCATGTCGGCAGATGTAGAACATATGGCATATGAGACAAGTAATTTCAAAGGAAACAGATATCATACATTACAGAATTTGCGACTTAAGCAGGACACAGATTGTTTACAAAATACATTAGAGCATTATTTAGAAGGAATATGATTATGGCAAAGCCATTGGCGGTACTGCTTTCAAGAAAAACAGAGAAACCTAAAGGTTATATTTTAATATATGCTAGTTCATGAAATGTTCATATGCACAGATTTGTCATCATTTGTGCTTGTGTACAACTTAAGTGTTTGTAGAATTCAGTTAAAACACCTTGTAAAATAACTACGGCCAAATTTTTTTTGGTGTCGGGTGAGTTTTAAGATTTAATTTTCTTTTTTAAAAATTTATTTATTTATTTATTTATTTATTTATTTTTTTACATTTTCATTTTGTCTTTCAAATGGTGTAGCATAAAGGAAATCAAGTAGCCTAGATGTTTGGTCAGCGTTACATTGGATATGCCATAAACTGAACCACCATTTTAGCACATTTACATGCAAGAAATTGATCATGGGGTCAGGCGAGCAATTGAAGGAAAAACCTGAATAAATTAGGTGAGGTACATAACAAATTCAGCTGCTTCTATAGGGCCTGAGGGCTAAACCAAATGGTTTGAAGAGTATGAAACTTTTGTCAACAATATGCTGTGGTCTTGAAATTTTGGAGTCATTTTGGGTGATTTACAGACGCTAAATAATGATTTGGGGAGAATTGTATTCCGTCCCTCAAGCAGGTTTTCAGAGACTTGTAGAATCTATGCCAAGTAGCACTGAAGCTTTTTTGACATATTGCGGTGGCCCAATATCTTACTAAGTCATTTTCCCTTTAATTTGTCACCAAACTGTACATATAAATAACAGTTTCAAAGAGGGCTTGGTTTAAAAAAATCAATTTTCTGATTTAAATCGATTTTTATTTGAATGATCCAATGTTGATTCATAAAATCTTGAGATCAATCTTGTAATATAACTGTTTCAGTTTCTGATTGATGGTTGTTTGTTTCTACTTTTTTTTAATTAATTAATGTATTGTTGTTTGTGTCTTTTGGTTGTGTCTCCTGATACACATGGTATCTATCATGGAGGTCAGCCTTACAAATGCAAACGTCCTGACTGAGTGACTGACTGACTGACTGACTGACTGACTGAGTGCTGAGGTTAAACCATTGGATAGCTGCCGAGTGTTGTATTTCCCCAGCGACCGTTGGTCTTTCAAATAAAATACACAGACAATTCTCCATTACTTCATCAGGGTTTTTTTACAGGCAGTTTAGTCAACTTAGCTCCTTTGTTGCTAGATTTACTGACTTTTTTTTAGAACCCTTTACCACTTTTCTTTCCAAAAGCACCTGGACACAAATTTAATGACTGTTCGGATAAAACCTTTCCTGCTTTACTCTAAGAAAGTAGCTAATATTACCTTGGGATTGCAAGGGTGGGCTTTTCCTCCGCTGGCACACCTCTTTGTATCTCACTCAGCCGTGTGCACAGGGGCTGCATAAAAGTGAATTGGCTTCAAACTTTCTCTCTGAGTGATCATTTGACCATCGAATTTAACTTATGTGTATGGTGATTCTGTCGTACAACGATGAGATTATAAAATCAGGATTTTAGCAGTGCAGAACAGCAGCTTGGAAACTGCTTGGTTGTGACTGGTGGTTAAAATGTAGTCTTTTTCACACTGAAGTCACTATTTCAAAAAGAAAAACATGTAAATGAGAACAGCTTTATTTGGAGTTCAGTTGTATTAAATTACTGTATATGTTAGCACAGAGATTAGAAGAGAAGCAAACAGATAAAGGGCTGAAAGCAGCTGACTGCAAACGCGACGCATTTCCATGAATATGTAAATTAGCGTATTACATCATCTAGTGACTTTAAGCGACTTTTTGAGCAGACGCCCGCTAATTTCCATTTCAAGTTGCTTTTTCCAGTGGTTCCACAATAGTTTTCAACTATATCCTCAGTATCACACATTGACCCAATCAGCCATACTAGGCTCTGACCCAGTCTTGTTTAGTGTGTATCCCAATCACTCTAGATGATTACTCAAAAGGCTTAAGAGATCACAGCAATGTATGTGTTTTTTCTGTGGTATTAGTGGTGTTTACATTAGCTATGTCTTATTTATGCTGGCTGCCAGGTGATTCACTTCAAAATCTGAAGTTGTTATTTATAATACAACAAAAATAGATATACATGCTTCATATATTGGATTTCTTTGCCTATTCAAAGACATTGAATTGATGCAGTGTTCCAAATTCGGCACCACTCAGAACTAAAGTAAGCCTTTATTGACACCCATGTTAAAAAAGAAATACATTAATGCCACTGCTTTGGTGTTAATTCTTAATGTAAACATTAATATTTGTAATAATGCACCAGGTTCAAGGGTGTTGGTTTAAATTTACAGCCTTTGCTCTCTCAGATCTCTCTTCCAAGCAAAACTGGTATTGTAACTATGATATGCCTACCCGATTTGATGGTGAATCAAATCAAATCTAATCTAGTCTAATCAAATCAGATAGGAAATCAAATAGAATTGGAACCTTGTTAATCGGAATTGAATAGATTCGGAAAATCTGCGGTGATACCTAGCTCTAGTTCAACAGACGTAGCAAATTAAAACCCCACATAGAATCCACAATATGCAATATATTGAACAAAATGTTGGTGTGTGTTCAGAAAGAGAATGCGGTACTTTTTGCTTTGCTGTTATCAGACTTTTTTTTTTTGTTGTTGATTACTACTCAGTAGCACCCAAAAAACAGCACATCTTGGCATTTTCAACACAATGGTGATAGGGGAAAAGTTGGCTTATTCAATAATTTCTGAATTCATTATGGTGAGCACGCCTGCCAGTGAGCATTTGCTACATCAGAAATCAGATGCCATGCATCCTTGAGCTACTGCAAGACAATATTTCCATTCAGCTGCAGTGGGAGGTTCTCCAAAACACTGCTGTGATTATATCATTTTGGTGTGGTTCTCATTCATTTAGATTTAAAGGTCATCCATTACCCTCACCCAACTTTTTAAATTGTTTAGTCTAGTTGGATAAATTAATACACTCTTAGTTAGCCCATTGAAATTAATGCCAGTATTGCCCCAAGAATCCAAAAAATATTATTTGATTTATGATTAACAACAAAAAACACTTTTTTGAAAAAAAAAAAGAAATTCAAAAAATTGAAAATTGTGAATGAACTGTAATAAAGTTTGCTGTCATTCAGTGCTCTATCTCTTAGTAATTATGTTAATACTGTGCTTTTGTAATTACCCGCAGGCAGAAATGTTATCCAGTGCCTAATGTAATCAATTTTTGACAACTTAGGTGTGGTTAAAGTATAGGCGAGGTGAAGAAATGGCTAAATGAGAGAGATTCCTCATTGATGTGGTATATAAATTTGGTATGCAAGTGCTGATGTGAAAACCATTTCTGTTTTTTGCCCATTCACCATCTTAACCTCCACATAGTCACTTTGTGCTGCACTGTATGAAAATATCTTCCTGTATTAGCTGAACTTTTTTATGTGGGATTATGCAGAATAATGTAAACAACATGGAAATAAGATCCTTATACAAATATGTCTGATAAAGTTTGGCCTTGTCTTTTTTTCATGTATCAATATTAATGAAACCTTTATCTTTTTCTGCCACACTGAGATAAAGCGCCTTGAATTTGTCGGTTCTCCCTCTTGGTTTTTAAAGTTATTCACCACGGCTATGTTTTTTTTTTACTTCTAAAGAAGAACCGAGTAGTGTATTCATGTTTTCAAAAATGTTTTCAGCAATCGTGTGTACAGTTGAATGTACACTTGCTTTGCAGGAGACAGGGCAGCGTGGAGGAATGACAAGATCACTAGTAAGAACTGGCTGTCACAAATCAGTCTGCGTATACATCCTTTGGTAATGTAGTTGTCCGTTTCCTAAACGGTATGTCAACCTGTCTGTATCCATTTGTGAGCATTTAGCTGTATAACCGCACTACGTTTCCATCACTTCATCTGACTAAGCGTTTAGTGCTGTCCATCAGCCCATCTCCTTTCCTCCATCTGGCATCACAAAACTCAAGCTTCCCTTTTTTTTGATACTTTCTTTTTTTTTTGTGGAGGAAAGGTGTAGCATGACTAGACTATACTGTATATAGTGTTAGTGAGACTTTAAGGGTCAATGGAAACATCTCCTCGCTTCCAGATTAAAAAAACCGACGCTGCAAAGGAGACCAAGAGAGAATAAGAAGTTAAAACCAGATATTCAAACTTAGATGACGGGCTGGGCGATGGGTAAGGGCTTGCTAGAGGGAAAGTGGGTCATTTATGTCACTTTGTGATGACAGGCTGTGTGTCACCACTGGGCACTGTGTGTCACTCTGCCTCATTCCTCCTGAGAGACTGACACTGACACACGGACAGGGACTGTCACCAGCCTCAGCTCTTTTCTGGCCCTTCAGTATGTGTGTGTGTGTGAATGCTGGTGTTTCCACTTCTTCGTTTGTGTGTCATGCTTGCTGGTGCTCCTGTTGGTTTGTATGCAAGTGTATGTGTGCGCAAGACAAGTCATATGTGTGCTCATGTCTTTTAGCAGTGACACAGTGTAACATTGCAGGACTAAGCTGGTCACACACTGACAGTTGTGAACTCTCCCTGAGGACAAACATGAAGAGACCAGCATTCTTTTACTCACAGTCCATTCTCCCCCTTGTAGCTATGCATGTAGTTTGGATACTCTTTTTTTTTTTTTTCTTCGATGGCAATGTAGTTTAAGTACATTCTTTTCAATGCATTTTAAATATTTTATGCATCTACGGTGCTTAAGAAAAGGATTCACCCACTTGAACTGTGACTTGCAGTGAAATAATTAAGCTTTTTTGACAAAGATCAACAGAAAAAGACAATGAGCATTCACGGCGGGAAAGAAAAACTCAGCTGATTTAGTTACTTATAAATATCAGTATGGTTGCAATAGAATCTCTACTAAGGTACACATGAACCATCCCATGCTTGATTTTAGAAAATAAATTGTAAAATAACACACTGACTGAAGATGACTTACGTTTCATCAAAAGTCGGATACACTTGCATCTGGAAGGCCTAACTGTTGTTCACAGGTGTTTCCTGTCATCATGAAAACAAATAAATTTGTCAAATAAGTCCGTGACTAGTTTCCTGAAAAGTATACAGTATAAAGGGTAGATATCAGAGCATCATTGTGAGAAGGGAACTAGAGTTTGAGGCTCCAAGATGCCTGTGGACCCATGTATAAGGAGCTGCAGGGCTCCATGGCTGAGATGGAAGGGAATGTAATTCCTGTTGCCAGGCACACACCAGCTGCAGCTTTGTGGAAAAATGGCAATTGTATATTTTGTAGTACCATAGCTGGATTAATCTGTAGGGGGCCGTGGGGAAAACTGAGCTGTGCATTTTCGCCCCCGCCCTTCCTCCCTATCAGGTACAACACACATTCCACTCCACATGAGCCAGCTTCATTATATTTTCTCCTGTGCCCAGGGGCCAACCTGGATTCCTGTGCTGGACTCCCTTGCCCCCAAGTTTGCTGTGTCAGTGGGTTCATTGTAGTTTGATTAATATGTAAGTATTTTAGTTTAAGACGTTCAGAAATTAACTAAGATTAGCAACAGTGTGAAGAAATACCAGTTTTAACACTATGCCAAAGTCAGGTATGTGTTGCAGAGATATCTACTGAAGATAGCATGCTAACCAGCTGGCCCTGGCACATCCCTTCTCATAATACTACTTTATACCTGAAGAGGCAGTAGTGCGTCTCTGTAGCATCCAGTCTGCCCTTATTCAAACGTGAGAGGATGAAGAAGTAGAAACTCAAATCTTCTCCTTTATCAGGAGAAGATTTGAGTGTAGATACTCTCTAGATCTGCAGATCTGTAGTCACATTTGGTGGTGATAAAAAAGGATGAACAGTAACAGGTATAGAAGTATAATCATTAAACCCTAACTCTGGCATAAATTTTGAACAGGCTCTCCTTATTTAAATTGAAATTTCATCGAGAGTGGCAAACAAATATTCATTAGCTTGTCTAATCCCCCATTATAACTACTCCTTAAATGCTGAATATTCTGTTTCCAGGATTACATTAGCTACACGAAAAGAGCTTATGATTTCAGAATGCTTTAGAAAAACAAAAATAATTAGCTTTATTGAATACTGCACTGTATGGCGGCTGAATGCTAAGCAGCTTATTAGTAGTGGACAATACAGTTTAACTGCTACAGAGTGAGAAGAAACATTTTTTTTTTTTTTTTTTTTTTACCAATCAAACATAATTTGAGAAGATGGTGTGTTTGTGGACATGCACATGTGTTGTGCGTGTTTGTGTCTGAGTGGACGCTGATAGGCGGTGGGAACATGCCTTTAAATTTTTGCTAAAGGTAGAACTTTCCTGTAGAGAAACACAATAAAAAGTGGTGCCTTGTATGTACAGTATTTGTGTGTGCTTGTCTTTTTTTTGTGTGAATTCTTGAATGACAACACTTTGATTATTAAACTCTTTTTCTATTTTAGTCGAAATGTTATTTATTTATATAGCCCAATATCGCAAAACACAACATTGCCTCCACTGGGTTAATAATCTTTCCAGCATTATGACACCCTTTGACCCTAGAACCTCAAATCGGACAAGGAAGAACCCCCAACAAGGGGGGGGGGGTGAAAGAAACCTCAAGAAGAGCAACAGAAAAGGGATCCCTCTTCCAGGACAGACAGACATGCAATAGTTGTCTGTCCAAAAAGAGCAACAAAGTAGATTTATACTATAAACAATCAGGAGGCCAAAATTATAGATTCTAAACATTAAGGCTTTTCAAATCTTTACAAAATTAAAAAGACGTTGGAGGCCACAGACGTGACAACTAATTTAAGTGATTTGTAATATTTTAATCATAAGAAGCCACACACTGAATGATTCAGTCAAGATGCCAGACTACACACAAAAGTTACTGAGTGACTTGTCTAGGGACTTGGGATCTCATGGAAACTCGTGTGATCAAATGTGACAAATGTGCAGAACAAACATGGAGGTAGACATCAAGCTGTGTTTTGCATCAAAAAAGAAAATAACTTGATAGAGTCCACCACTCATAAACTTAAATGGATTTTTTTTTTATAATAAAGCTCTCCATTTATCTCTATTTTTCCTTTTCTTAAGAATGCAGCTTTTTCTGAACCAGCCTTGTGTTGAGCTTTTGGCCCTTTGAAGTGATTTTGCATTGTATGGTAATTAAATGCACTCCTCTCCTGATAAATGCTGCTGTTTTTTATTTGTGATTGTTAGTGTTGGTTACTAGTCTTGCTCCATTTATTTGACATTTCTACAAGCTTCGGAGTTCTTTGAAGGTACCTTTGATCGAATTAAAAAAGCAAATTACCAAGTAATGAAACTAATTACTTTTGCAATAAGTAATTATTAAAGAAATGTTATCAATCTTTCAACGAGTAATATGTAAAGAGTTATTGTTTGCAAGACTACTCAGCCATTCTGTAGAATCAGTGTCATTCATCAACAGCATAATGATTAATGCATATATTATGACTAAAATAACACTGACAAGTGTATTAGTAGCTTGCTGACAGATTTCCAAGAAATGTCAAGTGATGAGGTAACATCATATCAGTCTTTTCATCCTATCATTATATTTCAGATGCTCCATTTTAACATTTTGCTTGGGGTTTTCTTTCACTCATTTGCTTCTACACTTTATCTCAGCACCTCACTTTCTTTACACCCTCTTGAGGTTTTTCTTCATGTCTGTTCCTCACTTTATTACACCCTCTCACCTCTCCCACATCCCTTGTCTCCACCCTCCTTCCCCCTCTGCTTTTTTCACCCTGAGGTGCTGAAAAGCAGAGAAAAGACGTGTTATTTCCAAGCTCTCTGCTTTTCTCTCCTTTTGGTGAGAACACTGAAGTGGCAGCAATACCTGCCTGTGTGTGTCAGTTTGTGTGCTTGTGTTTGTGTTTGCACCCATGTGAAAGTGTGTGCAGTGTGTGTATTTCAGCTCAAGCTTGCTGTATAAATTTAGTTAAGTGAAAACTCTGGAGAATGAAACACAGAGTTCTACTTTTCTCCTTTACAAAAACCATCAGTATGCAATCAGTATGCAAAGATACACACACAAACACACACTAACACACAAACTCACAACTGAAATACATAGCATGCTCACCCATCCTACCCACCCATTTGGATATTTCACTAAGACTCAAGAAATAATACACACATAAACCCTGACACAGACACACACCCACACTCCACCTACCAACACCTACACAAGACTCACTTCTTTTATCTCCATGCGTCTCACTCTGCGCATGTGTTTCTCTCCTTTCTGGAACCTTTGGACAGACAGTAGAGAGGAGCATGATGACGATGCTCATGATTGAACCTCGTCAGCTTTGATATGTGTGTATTGTACACTCTTCTTGACACCACAGCCTGAGAGCCACACCTCTTCAAAATTACACTTGCGCACACTGGCAGGCAGAAAGGGAGGTAGCTGGGGCATGCGCACTACTCTATAATTGCATAAACAACTTACAAATTTTAGCCCCTAAGCTTTACTTTTACATACATTTTTCTCTACTAAACATGCAACACTACATCAAAATATGCATTTTAACATTTTACAGCTGAAGATGCACTAAAGGCAGTACATAGAAAATAAGTGTAGGCACAAAGAGGCATAACAGGTAACCCTGAATAAGAAAGGCCTTAACTAAATGTCCTAAAAGAGACTTGGACCAGTTGAGATATGTCCCGCTGATATCAATTCAGTGCTCATGCTACCTTTGGTGTCAAATGAAAAAGGCACTGGGATCCAGAAAAAAACCAGGTCTGTCATTATTCCGGGGGGGGGGGGGGGGGTTCTGTATTATGATGGCCATTGCTGTATAACCTCACTCATAAAAGCCAAAATTTCACAAGGAACAATTTGCTCCTGATGACACATAACAATAACTAATTGCTGAACACTCTCGAGTCCACAGCACAAACCTAGAGTTAACAATTTAACAATCAATCCCAGGACAAAATGATGCAATCAAATACTCCAGAGTGAAAAATGAAGGAAAAGCTTTACTTATTTTTTCACATGCAGAAACATTTAAGTTAGTCCTGGGCTGAGTTCTTTGGTATGCAGAGAGCCTTTTCTTCATTTTTGATTCTTTTGCATTCCTTTTATTTAACCAGAAACAGAAATTTTACCTCCGTACATAGACCTCTGATCTTCTCATTAAAGAAATCTAACAATTTAAACCATGAGCAAAATGGAAAGGCATAAATAGCCAACCTAATATTCCAACTCACACAGCACACAATTTAGTATCTTTATAGAAGAGAAAGAGAGAGAGAGACAGAGAGCGAGAGCATTGTGGGAGGTTTATATGACAAGAAATTAGTGAGTTTGTACCTGTATGTGCTGTTATTTTTCTTATCTTCTCATCCTCATCTAATAAAAGAACAAGAGGAAGGAAACAGAAATCTCTTCATCCTCATAAAATAGTGACTGTATTCACCGAGCCACAATGATTTTGTCTAAGCCTGCCCTCTGATTAAAATAAGAATATTTTTTTCCATATGGTTTCCAGCAGAAAAAATTGACAGTGAAGGGAAGATGCTTGAAGGTTTTCCTCTGGGACCAGTTGACAGTTATATTCAATCTTGGTTACTCTCCATAGGCATTTCCATTGAGAGCTTTCTAGGGAAATACACAGTTGACAGATATGCATTGGTGACTTCAGTCATATGCAGATGACATATGCAAATGGAGAATGACTGGCAAGGCCAGAGGGCATTGGTCAGCCCTGCTCAAACCAGTCACAGTGAAGTTCATCTGTAGAGTAAATTTGGATTCGTTGAATTGTTAAAGATTGTTAATTGTTAAATGTTTTACCATCAATTTTATCACTGTTGCTGTTGCTTCCAGCTCCTATTGCACTACAGGATGAAAAATAAATAAAGGGTACAGTTTTGTCCCTCCACTTTACAGTTTGGCATTTTCAGGAACAACGAGCCTTTCTTTTTTTTTTTTTTTTTTTTTTTTTTTTTAGCTATTTTCACCTCTTGCTTATAACAGTAGGTGCCAGTGAGCAATGGGCAGTTAGGCTGTAATTTGAATACATGTAGGAGGTGGTGAGCATCTGTTGTGTATGCAGTGTGCAACCATTTATCACCAATAATTCCATGTCCGTGGCTATTGGAATGTGACTTTTATAAATTGTTCAAGAAAGAAAGAATTTACCAATCATACATGTCTGTGCTGGGAAGATCTGGGCCAGGGTCACGCTCTCTCTATATTTCAAATGTCTTGAGCCGTTAGTTGCACAAAGAGGAGGGCTGCATTATGTTTCTTGAATTATTAGCATGAAGGAGTCAGCATTTTATAGGAGACTTGTTTGAAATCCAGAAGTAGTCCATGGGAAGAATAAAATGAGCCCCTACTTTCACCATGGGGAAACAGGAGATGTTTTCTCTTCTTGTAAATATATGATTAAAGTTGAAAATCATGCTTCAGACTAACAGACTGGTGCTCAAATAAGTAAATGAAAGTGTGTTTAGCTTGCTGCATACCTGACCACTTACATACATAGTGAAGGCAGAAGTTTACAAACGGACATTTAAAAGAGGGAGGATTATTACAACTATGACCGATATAACTGAATGAAGTGTGGATACAAAACTCTCGTCTCACAGTCCCCCAGTCCCCCAGTGGGGCCTTGCCTTTTATCTGCAGTCAAGAACCCGGCCTTTACAAAAAAAAATTACACTTAGGTTAAGGTTGGCAATAGACTTGCAGCACTTACATAAATCAATATTGTATCCTCACAAGGAGCAGAACCTTTGTTGAAATCAAACTGATTCCTTGTGCCCAGTAACTGAAAATAATAACGAAAAAAATATTGAGTTAAAAATACCTGTAACTTGCAGGAAAATTGCACAAATTGCAGGAAAAAAGAGATGGCCGTAAGAACATACATTAACAGATATGGAAACGAACAGACAGATAGGAAGAAAGGAAGATCACGGAAAGACATTGAAAAACAGATGAAGAGACGGCCGATATACAGATAAGCAGACACCCAGGGAGACAGCCAAACAACATCAAGTTCTTCACAGTAACAATCCTACAGGGCACCATCTCTCCTGGCATCTCATCAATACATGCGCAATATGAAGCTCAGGGGATCCCATCAGAAGTAAAAAGAGCATGTTTCAAGTTTATTTTGCAACTTTTCCCTGATTTACCTACTTGAAATACAGTTTGTGTGTTTCCAAAATGTTCTATCTCTTCCTCACTCTTTCTTCCTCTTTGTTTTCCCTTCCATCGCTCTCTAACCTCTTACCTCTCTTTCCCCTTTCCCACTCCCTGGCTTTGCTTTGATGTCTGAGCGCTCAGGGCCATCACTGCTGAATTAGTATTCCCTTCATGATTATTGTTTGATGGGGGTTGGGTGCGTAATAGGTAAACTGTGTAAATTGGAAATGGAAAGTTGACATTGTCTCTGTGGCTCTTATCAAACTCGGACTAAAAGTGGACAAATTCAAGGTCTTTTCACTCCAACATGTAACACAGATTAAGTATATACTGTTTGTACAACGTAAGCTTTATAATATACATGGAGTCATCCTTCAAAAAGATTCCTTTATGGGATTCCAATGATATTTTGACCTACATGTGACTTAATTTTCATACTAAAAGTGGAATTTGTAAATGTCACTGTGGTACATTATATGTTTTTTCTACTTTGGCTAAGTACCATGAAAACAAACCTGTGTGTTCTATTTTGCAATAAAAAAGAACTATCACACAGATCATGCTTCTAGCACTTAAACAAGGAAAATTTGCCGTGACTTTTTTGTGTAAAGTGGCATTATTAGGTTGCTACAATACCTCCACTGAGATCATGATCTACAATCTATAATCTATAATCTATCAAAAAAATCAGCACTTCAGAACTATTACATGCAGATGAAACTTCAGACAATAGTGAAGGTATTAGACACAGCGTTTGCTGAGTGGGTGAATTGCGATGTACAGTAGTGGCCAGATAAGTAAGAAGACCATTTAATTAGACCGTCTTGATTTCTGAGTAATCAGCTGTCAGCATCCGCATGAGTCAGCTGAGTGTTCAGCCGGCAGATTCAGATGTCTGATCAGCGTACATCAGTTGATCAGAGCGCTGTCATTGACGGCACAGCCTGTCATGTCTTCTTCGTTCTGTCTCAATTCATTAGTCTTTATTTCTCTCTTTTTCTGCTTTATGTCCAGTTTGCCCTTCTGTCTTTCCGTCTGTCTGTCTGTCTTCTTCTAGTCAATCACCTTAGTTTTAGAAAACTCATTTAATGCATGAAGAAAACTTTTGAATTGCAGAGTTGAAATTATTCTGCAGCAGTATGTGAGCACTTGTATTGATTTATATGTCTTGCCACCCTAAGGAGACATGCATCCTTGTAGAGTCAATGATTAACACTTCAGTCAGTCAGGGCTGCCGACATCTAGCCCCTGTGACGCAGTGCCACAACTGTTGACATTTGGTTTTGATCAATTTGGTCAAAAAATATTTATTTTTCCCTGCAAAAATACCTTCTTGTCTTAGTTTTTTGCAGTTGATTCCACTTTTTTTTTTTTTTTTTACCTCCACCAAACCCTAATTCCTCATTTCCTCTTCCCATTCACGTTTTTCATTTCACCTTTTCTTCTCAAGTCCTAACAAAATGATAATTGAATACATCTTCATGATAAATGCATCACATTAATATCTGTATAATTATCTGTGTTCATTTAAGCTTGGGGAGGTGAAACAGTTTTAGCTGAGTACAAATACTGGATCGCATGGCTCCCACAGTTCTCCTCAGCTCTGTTTTAGCATCTTTCAGGTCATTGTTTTGACTTGATTAGCCCTTAGCTGTAGTATTTTGATTTAGTCTCACTGCTCTTATGCACCTTTGTTTCCAGTCACAGCAGGAAGATATTATTGTGAAAAAAACTAAAATAAGAACTGTAGTGGAGTATGTGACCCCTGAAAAACCAAATATACCCTTAGGTGTTTATGGAGACCAAAATGAAACAAGGAGAGTTAACATTAGTTGGGTGTCAGGAAACATGATTCAAAAGATTGCTAATGTTGTGTGTGATGGATATATGAATAAGGGAAAAATGAATACCGCCCCCTAAGCTGTTGTGTGATGTTTTGAAAGTTGCATATATTGCACAGTCATTTTGTTTTTTTTCGTCATATGAAGGAGTCGATAAAGACCAGCCTTCACCTCCTTAACAAGACTATTTCTGACTAAATACAGGGTTTTGTGTTCATAGAGGCTTCCAGAATTTTATCAGCCTTACAGCCCAGTTCCCAGTGATTTTGATGCAGCTTCATCTACAGGCTAATATAAGTTTCATGAATCATTAATGAGTCAACGAGAACAGACCGCTTCAGATTTTTTGGCTTCTAATTATGGGTATTATTTGGCCTCAGTCTGAAAATATGTTAAAATACTGACAACAGTAACAAAAGAATTACTTTGGCATGTACAGTAGTATGTCCAAGATGAAGCAGCTCAGCTGCATGGAAACTACATTGTCACTGTTGCCTGGATACAGAGACTGGTGGATTCTGTTAAGATATTGAGATTCAAAATCCTTTTAAGTCCACCCTGTAAGATTCAGCTTGGGAAAACTTGCCATGTGACTGCAGATAAAACTATATAGTATGTATCATAAGAGGAAATAGATTATCATATCGAAAAGAACCGTGCAGAAATTCAAACAGCAAACACATAGCCCTTTTACATCAATCTTCAGCAGTGCAGAGAAAAAGTAAAGAAAGAAAAGTGGCATCAAAACCGGGAAAAATGTTTAAGGCTGACAGCTATTAACCGAAGACAAGTTTCAATAACATTCAATTCTAAACATATGCTGTGAAGCAGAGCAGGTGATTTCATTCTGAAAGAATTTCAGGCTGATAGTTCTCACTCCAGGGAAACTGAAATCTTAATAACCCTGAGGCCTTATCTGGCAAAACAACAGTATTCTAATGTGTTTTAGTTACTGTTTTTGTGTACATGTATGAGTATCATGATCCCACCCCTTTGCAGCCCAAATGACAAAAGTTAAAAACACCCTTCTGTTCCTGCAAGAATCAGATAATATCTCCAGGAGGTGGAGAAATGATCAAGGCAGTAATTACATTTGAAACCCCAGCTTTACTGCGTAAAGAAGATATACATACAATTTATATATATATATATAAATACAGTGGGAGCACAGCTGAGAAAAAATTACTAATAGTAGGGGGGAGGAAGTTCTAAATCATTTGCAGAGACATGACCTCGGCACAGTATTTTGTTTAAGTGTGTGTGCGTGCGTGCGTGTGCACATGCATGTGTTGGCGTGTGTGTGTGTGTGTGTGTGTGTGTGTGTGTGTGTGTGTGTGTGTGTGTATGTGTGTGTGTGTGTGTGAGTGTGAGTGTGTGTTTGGGTCTGATGTTGCTCTGTGCAATGTGTACTTGTTTGGGTGGAGCAATGTTGGGAACATTTTATAATTCAGAGAAATAAATGCTTATTGTTTCTCAAATGTGAACCATGATTAGTCAGACCAGCCTTGACTTCAGCTTAAAATAGTTAACACACACTTTCACACAATCGAAAGACTAAACGGTCGAGGTTGGTTTGGCTCCTCAGGTGCTGTGTTTAATTTGTTCTGTTATATGTTTTTCATTTTGGTATTTACGTCTTAGTTAAAAGCAGTTAAAAGGGCTGGTAATTGCCTTCAGCCTCTGAGATACTGGAAAGAAAATCAGAGGAAAGAAGGTGGCTATTAATTTCTGACCTATACAGTGAAACAGAAGCAAAGGCTGACTGGCTTTTAAAGTTTTTTTTTTTTTTTCCAACATATTTATTTGCTTTCGTGTCAAGACATGGCAAGGACACACAAATGTGTACGTAATTTCATCAGAATTACTTCTCTCTTTAAGATGTAGTGGGTTGTTCTCGTGGTGCATTTTTTAGAATACACTCTGAATACCGAACCTTTCAGCTCATATACCCTGGGTGAAGTCCCCTGTCAGGACATAAAGCATATTGCTAATAACGATTAACGTTTGTTCATTCTTTATTTGGTTTTCTCTGAGAGGTTATTAAGTTTTAGTCAACTCCATGTGTATCAATGAAGACAGTCTAAATATTAGAACCTATCAGTATAACACAGTAGAGTGCAGCTCCAAAAAATGAATATAAAGAATTACAATGGTATTGTATACGTGTTGCATTCAGACTACATCAGTTTTTGTGGCTCTGTCTAATTAACTGGGAACTTGGTCCATATGAGGGCAGTGGTAACTCCAACCCCCAAACAGTAATGGTAGTAACTTTAGTAAATATTAATACTCTAAATGTAACACAGTTTTATGGAGTATATGAATTGAAATCATGCCCAGAAACAGAGAACTTAAAATATAAATACATTCAAAATCCTCCCAATTGAAGGTAGATTCCCTGTAATCAAAGAGGGCAGATATATTTGGCTGGGCACTGCTGTCCATCAGGCTGCTGACCTCAACACCCCTGTCTTCATTTTAGTTTCAGCTAGAAGACACTTGAGGCTGCAACTCTAAAAACTCTTTTTACACCAGAACCTTAACTTTCAACTTCACTTTTAGGTTAATGTGTTTTTGGGCGGTAAGGTTAAGAACTATTTGGACCTTTATCTGATGCCGTAAGACAGTAATTAAAGTGTTGTTATCCCGTTTTGCATGAAAATTTTGTTATTTCTGGACTCATTGAATCGTTTCATGGATCATGATGGACACCTTTGAACTATTTCATCAATATGTGTTGACAAAGGTATATTGATTAGTTGTAGGAGTCCATGCAAAGCTCTTCCCTCACTGTTGAGGAGTTGAGCGTTGATATTTGCAGGTACTCTCTTGGCCAGTCAGGATAAACCAAATCCCCCCTTACAAGATATATAAATACTGCAACTGTATCCTGCTTTTGTGTCTGCAAAGTCAGTAACCTACAGAGTGCTGAAGTGACATAGAATCATTTGCCAGTGCTCAAAGCTACAGTTGCAATGTAGTTTGACAAAGGCTCTATGATGTATAGGGTTGTTTTTAATGCCGATGAAAGCTGTGCTTTCCTTATTAAGTTCTGTCTGCATAATTTAAAATATTGAATATAAAAATGTACATTGAAAACTTTGTACTCATTTCAAGCAACTCACAACAGTCACAGAAAAAGCACATATCATAACTCTTACATTAAATAAAGCCGATATTATTTGAAGGCATTATTCAAAAAGTAAAAGGTTTAGCAGCTATTTTCAAGAGAAACAGTCTGATCACATGTCAAATCCTTAGAGAAGCATCAGCTACTACAGCAACAAGGAGCATGAAAACTAAAGGCAAACACTGACTTTTCCCCGGGGACAGCATGGAGGCCAGTGCCAGATGACCTGAGAGGTCTGTTTGGCTTGTAGACTCTAAGCATGCTCAACATACAAATATTTTGGAGCGATTCCATTCAGTGCTTTATATAAAAGCAAAAGAATAGTAATGCCGGATCTGTTGTGTACCAGTGAAGTAATTTGATTGTTGCAGTAAACCATTTTTCTTGGTACTTTCTTCTGAGAAAGATTAAGAAAGTTATTAAATTGAACTATTCTGCAAGTTACAGAAGAGTGTATGGTCTTAATCTCTCTCACTACTCGGGGCCTCACTATCATGTTAAAGTCTACAAAAGGCACTTCCTACCCCTTTATTTACAGACTATAACCCTTTATATCCAGTTCTCTCTCCAATCATTAGAAGGACTAGAAGGTTTAAGGTTCACAAAGCATGCCGCATGCATATGAACTACAGAAACCAGATGGGGGCCTTGGGAGGAGGACAGCCACTGAGCCCTTTATAACAACAGGGCCAACCATTGGCTGACCATTTATCAGTAGTGTGATAAGACCATCTGTGAAGAATACTGGTTCATTGTAATTGATGTAATTTTTCCCCTTTTATTTGCGGAAAGAAAGTCAAAAGGATTCGACAGCCATTTATAGCCTTTACTGCTAGGTGTTGGATCAGTCCTGGGTGAAACAGCACATGCAACACCAAATGCAAAAAGCCTGTGAGAGGGCTGCACCTCGTTTCCCCCATACATGGCCAAGTAATCTGGGTTCACCGGGAGAAATCTCTCTTCAGAGATCAGATTTCCCTCATCCCCTAGCCTGATTGCCAGGTTATCAGGTTTCTTGTTGCACATGACATTTAAGAAATCCTCCTACTGGTGAAAACCTAAGTGCATTTAAACACACAGAGTACCCCATACAAAAGTCAGGCTTCACAGCCGTATTTAAACGATCTGAATACTTGGGAGAACTAATGCCTCACTAGGTCGGCGATGGAAAAAAGTATTATACTGAAAGCAGTCAATTTTTCTTAAAGATTGGCAGAGGCTTGAATCTGAATTATTCTAATGAACTTCTGAAGACCATTTTTAAAGTGTTTGAAATGACTCGTAATCAATGAGTGGAGATTTATTTTTGAGTGCCGGGCCAATAAAACTACTTGGTTGAAGTTGGGCACAGACCACGGACATGGTTACGTATTAAAATCTTCAATGCCGACCTCTAGTTTAACAGGGAACAGGAACCTGGAATACTGATGTAAAAAGCAAACTGTTATTTGACCATCCACCTCCTGACTTCTCAATCAGCTTCTTACCAGAAGCGATGGACTCATATATTAATTCAGTTTTCTGTCAAATGGAATAAAATGGTTTAGTTTATTTCACCCTAAATATTTTTTTATTTGTAGTTTTAAATTTAATGTAGGCAAATCTCAAGCAATAAGGGTTTAGCATCTGAATTAAAATGCGATTAGGGATTGTTTGCTTACTATATGTTGCTAAGACACTGTCAATCAAATCTGATAAAACCACAGCCACATGGTACTGATGTGGCAGATTAGCTGACATTTTGAGTTAAACTTTTGATAAATAACAACTTAAGACATTTTCTGTCCAAGACTTTGACTCTGATTTTTGCTTATTTGATCACAGATATTGAATGTTATGTATAGAGAATTACTTGATCTAAAGCCATGTTTTAGGAGCTTTAGGGCAGCTACATATTATCTCTTATGCTGGTTATATTTAGCAGAAACATTGAATTACATGGATTAAACCTCCACTATTTACCTACGTTTGTCAGTTACTATACTTTTTTGGTTTTGCCATTGTTTGAAGATGACCATTTTATTTATAACAAAGCAAGGAGAATAATTCACCAGGAGCCATAACAAAAATTGCTATACATTTTACACAGGACACTACTTCATTGGACTCTTTACTTATTGCATGTGATTTTTAGACCAAGCACAAAAAACAGCTAAACCAATAACTTTTTGCACAAGTTAATAGCCGGATAATGGACTAATCGTTGCTCTACTACCCTTTCATTTTTGTTCAGCCTTTACATAACTTGCTGTTGGGATTCTGCCAAAAAAAACAAACATAGGAAGCGATTTTATGCTTTAAAACTCCTTTAGTTTCCTTTTTTTAGTCAGTGACTGAACATGCATATGTGTCCGACCATTGACCTTTTTGTAATTTTTCAGTGTGACATTTTCAGTATCTGGGTGTGGTTGTGTGTCCTAATGTGATTATGTGAGTACTTGCAAAACTTGCAATTATTTATGCGCTCTAAGATTGTGTATGTATATGTACACATGTCCCTGTATCTGTGTGTAATGGGGTGGCACATTAGTGGCATCTGTGACAGGGCTGAAACAAAAACCTCAGATGGCCTCTTTTGTTTTAGCAGCACATATGGTCATGTTTAATTCTTTTGCCCTGTATTAGAGAGTGAAAGAGCTTATTATTTTGTGTGAGAGATTTAGTACAACTATTGTCTGTATGTCTGAATTAGTCTTGTTAAGCCAGTTTCATGGTCTTTTCATCAATACATTTCACTTGGGGTGTCTGCAGCAATGTGGGTGGATGTGAGAGGTTTCCCTTGAGTGTGTGTTTGTGTAGACTCTTTCCAGTGTGCGTGGGTGTGTGTTTGGTGGCCTTAGTGTATGTGCATGATAGTGTAATGATTTATGTGTGTAATTTGGGGGGTTCCCGGGTCTTGTGAATCAAAAACAGATAAAAGTATAGATATAGAGACAGACTTATGCTGACACTGTGGTTTTACTGATCACATGGCTGTACTCTTTCTCTCTCTCTCTTTTTCTCTCTCTCACGTGCGCATTGATTAGAGCAGCATAAACAGGAAAGTTATCAGTCTCAGGGGTGGTACTGGTTTCTCCAGAAGGAGAGGCTGATATAGGGAGCTATATAGTTTCCACACACACAGTCTGACTACATTCCTCTAAACTAATATTAGACGACTCACTGCATTTTACAAGGAATACAGCCTTCTTTTTTTTTTATTGAGAAATTCCTTTTACAGGCTTCATGATGTGTGAATCTAAACATGAAGCAAAAATAGAATAACAGGAAGAAAGGCCTGGTTCCTCAGATAACACAGCTTGTCAGAGGAGATGCTGCACTACCTCATGTGACTTGAGAGGAACAAAAAGAGCAAGAAATATCAAAGCCAAGACTCGGCTATAGCGTTTTGTTTTTTTTTTTAACCTCCACATAGAGAATTACTCAGGATGAAGGCATATGTAATGGTATCAATGTTTTAAACAAAATACTTTAATATGACTAACCTTTTTCTCCTCCCCTCTCCTTTGATTTTCAAGTCATAGGAAAATGCTTTTTCTCTAGAGGAGGTCAGAAGGGAAATATTTTATTTTCGTGTTGTTTATTTTTCCCTTCCTGGTTTGCATATCTTTAGCCTCCAGCCAAGTGCTGTTAATTAGGTAAACAGGTAATTCCCAGCACGAGCCAAATTCTCCATGCGCCTGTATGCTTGTGTTTGTGTGCACCTGTGTGCAAGTATGAGCACATGTGTGTGGGTGAATGCAAAGGCCCTGCAATAAGCAATAATGTAAGCGTGCATGGAGAAATAGAGTTGAAATGTACGTAGTGACAGGGAAATCAAGAGGTAAGTTATCCATGGGGTCGTGCATTATTGAACAGCAGCATTTCAAAAGTGGAGAAATGCTACTCAAACATACCAAAAAACAATTCCTTTAAGTGCCAGTTACTGTACTTTGCTTTCATCTGAAATAGGAAATAAAAAAAGAAGAGTAAGATAGAAAAGGAGAAATAGACAAAGGTCGATACAGAGCAAGAAAAGTGAGAGAGCTGGAATATTCCCTAGCTGAGTGTCAGACTCACTGGTGTGTGACATGTCCGTCTCAGTCGGGACTTCCACCCTCTCCCTTCCTATCTTTTTTTTTTCCTACCCATCATGTTATCCACTTCTTCTCCATCCTCTGCTGTTGCTCCCTCTCTCCTTCCTACACTGCCTTGTAGTTGTTCAGCCTTGTCATATTTCCTTTTTCATTTCCCTCATGATTAATAATTAATTCTCTAACTTCCCCATTCTCTCTCTCTCTCTCTCTCTCTCTCTCTCTCTCTCTCTCTCTCTCTCTTTCTCACACACACACATACACACACCCCTATTCACTTATTCAGTGCAAATCTGTAATAATTATTCGCAGTATCTATCCATCATTTGGTCCACATTGGCTTTAAGAGGAGCTGTGTTTATAAATAAAGGTGGTGGGCTGTCATCACTTATTGTCACACAGTTGGAATATTCACACCCACCAGTTTGAAGCAATTTAAGTCAAGCTTTTAAATGTTACAAAAGAGATGCATTTATGTAAGCCAAATTCGAGCAATTATGCAGAACATGGTGCAACACTGTATTATTACTTTGTTGAATCCTCTTAAATTGGCAAAAAAAACCCAAAAACCCAAACTTTTACAGCTTATGCAAGCAAAAGATATTTCTTTTGGTGAAATTGGAGTTCTGATTACATCGCTCAAATTTGATAGATGAGGGAGCACTTGACTGCCTTTTGAGTTTCCAAAAAAATAAAAAAACAAAAAAAATACCCCACTTACTTCTCATACAGCAATTTTCACATGACAAAAACAGTGTTTGTAAAGAAACAAAGTACCAACAAACTGTCATTTTTAAGGCGGATGTTACTTTTTAATTTGCTTTGAAACAGTTAATTCTGGCTTCCTACATCACCAGGCCTCAGCAGGATTTCAAGACAAAGTGGAAGACACTCCATGGGTTTCTTTACATACATAAAAAGCAGCCATAGTTTTATCATGACTGGTCACTTAGTAAACCAGCTAAGTTCCAGGAAAATTACTGTTGTGATGACATGTATATCCTAACAGACACAAATGTGGCAACGGACCTGTGTAAACAGTAATCAGATGCACTAAAAACATTAGTCTGATCAAATCAAGTCAGCTTAGCTGCAGAGCCAAACCTTAAACCAACAATCAGCCTCGATCCCAATCAGCTCATCAGTCTGGATGCACCTGAGCACAAGAAAAAACCCAACATGAAAACCACAAGACTCAAAAGCCTCCCACAGTTTACTGTATTACTGTATTACTGTATACTATGATAGGCTGTTTAGCTCACATGTAATGAGCTAAGAGAAAAACTTGCATGTTTCATACCATGTCCAAATACGACCCTGATTTTGATTCAATTCAGAAGTTGGATCAGTTGAGGAGGAAGAGTAAACAAAAAAAGAAACAAGTTTTCGATCATCCTAGAGTTCTTCTATGATGGCAATCCCGGCAATGACCCAAATGCCCAATGTTGCAACGCTATCATTGAGCGCCGTCAATCACCACTAACTGCCTATCCTGACAGTTACATCGTAAATCCTGGAGGCAAGTCTTCTGAAGAGTCACTCATTATCTGTCCATACAAACAGCTCCCCTCTCTGTGGTGAAGGGAGACTGATTGTGGAAATGAGAAATGAGTTTCTCAAGGTTAAATACACATTGTGAGATCAGTGCTTACACTCCCATCAAAGAGTGGGAGGTAGGAAGTTAGTTACCACAAAGCAGAGAACAAGAGAGAAGTGTTGCAATTCCTATTTTTCATGTGAGTCTGATCTTAACATGGGTGTCTTGGCTAATGTGGGGCAATTTCAAAGCCCTGGAAGGTTTCAAAATCATGTTTTTCTCCATTAAATTACATATTCATTACAAACAAACAAAACGTGTCTTTAACTGGTACTGATTCAGAGTTTTAAATCTCTAAAACGCTGTGACTCTGCTTAATCAGGAATGCATGTGTGGAGAGTGCTGGAAAGAAAGGCAAACAACCCAGCGACATTATTAGATTGTTAATAATCTGTTAAATCCTTACTGGTGTGCAGAGGCCTGTGACAAGCAACTGAATGTCATTCACTTCAAACCAGTGAGAAGAGCAACAACAGCACAAACAGACATCTTTCAAAGGAAAAGACAATAATTGAAAATGTTGTGTTCATGTAGGTTTCCATTGCTCGGGATAAAAATCTGATTGAGAAAATATGGTTTCAGGGCCTTTGAGAGGAACTCATTATCATTATTTGTTTCAAGGACTATCTTTTTCACCTACGTAACATTGTAAAAATCAGGCACAGTCTTTCTCAAAATGACACAGAAAAATTAATAAATTCTTTCATTGCTTCTAGGCTTGATTGTTGCAACTCCTTCATTATCAGTCTGTCCCAATAAAACTTTAAATACTCTCCAGCTGATTCAGCATGCTGCTACGTGAATACTGACAGGAACTAGAAAAGAGATCATATCTCCCCTTTGTTAACTTCTCTACATTGGTCCCTTTAAAATCCAGAATAGAATTTAAAATCCTCATCCTCACCTACAAAGCCCTTACTGTTCAGGCACCATCTTATCTTAAAGAGCTCATAGTAGATTACGACCCCAGTAGAACACTGTAGTCCAGAATGCAGGCTGACTTGTGGTTCCTAGAGTCTCTAAAAGTAGAATGTGACACAGAGCCTTCAGATATCAGGCTCCTCTACTGTGGAACCATCTTCCAGTTTGGGTTCGGGAGGCAGACACCCTCTCCACGTTTAAGAGTAGGCCTAAACCCTTCCTTTTTGATGAAGCTTATGGTTAGGCTCAGGCTCAGCTTGACATCCCTTAGTTATGCTGCTATACGCCTAGACTACCGGGGGATTTCCCATCATGCACCATGCTCCTCTCTCCTCCTCTTCCTCTCCATCTGTATGCATTCATATTCCAGAAATGGCCATTACTAACTTTACTACTTCTCTCTTCTGTAGTTTTGTGCTCTCTCGTCTCTTTCCTCTCTCCTCTTGATGCGTTCTGCAGGTTTTCCTGCCTCTGATGCTGCAGCGTCTGGATCTGTGACTCCAGGCCACCTGCTGCTCCCATGATCCTGCATTAGATAATACTAGGTTACACACAAAAAGTATCAGTGTAGGTTCCTTCTCTTCTTCACACTACATTAAGTGGAGATAACCTGAATGTATAATCTACTTACATAATGTTCATAGCTTTGAATGGTATCCATAACAAAAAGCATGATTAGACCTCCCTGAAAAATTGCTGACTGAGAACATGTCACTTATAACCAATTTCATGAGAAACATCTTTTTTTTTTATCTCCACAGACTTTTAAGTATTTATAGGAAAATAAACACCAGGCCTCTCCAGATGATTGTGGGATCTTTGTCTTTCAAACATACACAATAACTTAGTTTATCTGCATTCAGGAAATAGCAAAGTCACATAGACAGCCCCAGAAGAACAATATGTACTTTTCCCATATAACCAAATCCTGTCTCCTAAAGTAACTGATCTATTCTCCAGGAGTCAAGAAAGTCACAAAATATCATTTCCAACATACTGAATTGAGGGTAATTTTTTGTATACCTATATTTACCCTTTGACAGCCAATAAGACTATAAAATAATGGAAAAAAGGGCAATGAGAGCAAAGGGAAGGAAAGGAAGGAAACGCATTCAATAGTTTTCATGTATAATAGTAATCCAATTTGCCTGCCACTCTGACTGATTGCAATCAGCAAGGGTCCTTCACCTCTGTATTGGGTCTGAGGCAAATGCTGCTGAAATCTAATTGAACAGCATTCTGTTGTGTCTCCATGAGGCGGTCCACTTTACTGTTTATTGCCAAGCCGACTGACTGTGTGCATGTGTATGTGTCATGTCTCCCTTTCTCTCCATCCCCCTCGTCCTCTATTCTGTGACTCCGTCTTGCCCCGCTGCCAGACAGTGTTCTTTTGTTAGGCCGCAAAGTCGCCAGTAAAGACTGTCCAAACCTCTTTCAGACCACTCTCTCTAATCAACAACAACAACAACAAAAGCCTGGAAAACATTTGTAAAATAGAAACAACTTAACTTGCTCTGACTTGAAAAGTTCTGGGCTGCAATTATAAAGTGGAGTGAGTCGATAGTCGTTACCGAGAAAGTAAGAGATCACTTTGCTTTATCGTACTTTCTGCTGTCTTAGCCAGCTCAGGGAAGTTGTGTCTTGTCAGTAAAAAGCCAAGCTGCTCACTTTTAAACACTACATGCCCCGTTTTACACAAATTAACTATGGCCTCCTGTTTGGTAACACAAAACTGGACTTTATTGCACATTTCTCTCAAAACACCGTGTCTTTAAAATATTTATTATATCAAGAGTTGCTTGTAATATAAAATAGATAAATTACATCTGTTCCTATCTGTACTGGCAGATAATTGTCACAATTACAACTAAGGCATTCAATATACCCATCACAACCAAAATGTCAACGATATCCTGAGGGTTTTTTTTCTCTCTAGGGAAATTAACAAAGACCCCTATAAATCCAGATGTTGTAATTAGACAAAAATACTACTGACTCCCATAAATCTAGAGGTTATAAGTCTATTTCCTGTCAGGAGAGGGGCAAACTTCCTGTTAGCGTGACAGAGGTCAGAAGTCAAGGATGGAGGTCAGCAGTCTGTTTCGCATCAACACCCATCAACCTTGTCTCTTTCTCTGGATTGTCGCTATAATCTGTTTCTGCTGCATTCCTCTTCAATTTTACATCAGTCCCTTCATCTGTCTATTCGATTTTCAGCATTTTTTCCCTCCTCCCCCTTTCTGTTGCTTATTCTCCCCCTTTCACTCTCTCACTCCATCTCTTGTTGCTCCTCTCACAATGACATGCCCTCCCCTCAGTCCCCCAGGGCTAGGACACACCAGAACAGACCTTGCTATATCACCCATTCAGCCTGTCAAATCAAATTACCATGGACAAAATAGAGTAATAAAAAGTAATGGGTTGTTATACAAGGTACACACTCAAAAGCAGAACAAGTCCATCAGCACTGTGATCCACACCATTTTGTTTGTTATTTACTTACTTCTTGCTCCGATTAACTGAAGTTACAGTTCTTGGCCCCAGTGCACAGGCAAGGATGGAAAGTAAAAATTACATGCAATTACTGTAAATCATATACAACAACTTAATGTTCCTGTACAACACTTTGAAAATACCACATTAAGATAATAATATAAAATGACATTAGTTTTAATATTACCTATTATGGAAATGGATAAATAAAGCCAATGTACCAGAATGTAATGGTACAATACACGATCTGTAATTCATAATCCATACAGACACTGGGTGGGCTGGGGCATTATTTTAATGAGGAAATGTATGTAGGGTAGCCATGTTACAGTAATAATGCAAACCATCAGAAGACATAACACAAAGGTTTAGGGAAACCTCTGAGTTTAGAACTTGGATTTGATTCAGGACTTGTCGGTCTTTAGTTGGTACTAAGCACTGAGGCTTGAGACCTGGTACAATAAAGCCTGGCACAACCTCCCCCTAAATCCAAGAGGAGAAGAGAGTTGGTGGTCTAAAGAAGTCAAAACTCCAGTTACACAGGATACTGCATATTCTTGTTGTATATATTCTTTTAAATCATCCTCCCACTCTTGAGTCATCTTTGTCATTTGGTTTCTTTTATTTTTTTCCTCACTTCGCTCTGGCAACCCGTGGCGTGCTTACGTATGCAGCCATTCCATTTCGCCACTCAGAAACACTACTTTGCACCACAGGGTGGTTATCATGACGTCATCCTCAGTTCAGTGGCAAGTTGTTCAACGTATGGAAACAGGAATTAATGAGAAATAAGAAGGGCAGTTCATTTTTTTTATATAATGTAAGTGATTTGAGAAGGGTCCTCTTACTTCTGTAAGCACTATCTTTGTGCATAGTTTGTGTCTGCCTTTGCCATGATACGCAGTACCTTCATTAAGCTAGCCTTTTTTCCGAATTCCGACCCAGCAAGAGTAAGTCCTTATATTTTGCTCCAAAAGGCAATCTTACGAATACCTGGCCAGTTCTTCACACTTTCTCTGTCTGCCTTCATCTTCACCAGGTGCACAGAAGGTGTTATTTAAGTAATTGCCCTCCTTCAGAGGGGAATTTCTTAAATAACCGGATCTTGAATGTATCCTCAGAGACCCAGTGTTATGCTCATGTTTATTTCCTCCTTAGGTCTGTGCCTTTTCAGAAAACATGGTTCCTGAGTCTGGTGAATTCCCAGAAAGTGCCAATAATGCCCACATGGGAGAGACAGCTGTAGCTCACAGAAGGATTTCCACAATTTAAGTTTGGGGGCCAGGGAGCCTTTGTCCACATGAATTTCCATAAAAAAGTCAAAGGCACAGCATGGGGTTATGCAGCTTTGTTCTAAATGGCGCTAATTTGGACAACAAATTGGAAATTTATGAGTTTGAGTGAAAAGTATCTGCTTATCCTGATTTATCGGATTTTTTTGTAATGTATGTACAAAGACACGAAGGAAGACAATAACAGAAACACCTGCAGTTCCAGGTCAGAACAGCATATAAATACAAAAACACATTCTCCAAAAGCACTGCGCATGCTCTTAGCTTAGCTGCAGATAAATTTATGTGCCATTGGTTTAACACAACCTCAAAAACTCTCTATTTTTCCAGATTATTTTCAACAAATACTAAAACAACATTCCTAATTGTGGCGGACATGTGTGCTGTCATTTCAGCATGCTGGCAGAAAAGTGAGAAATAGCCTGCTGAGTGCAGCCCAGGTGTGTGAGTGTGTCCTTCAAGCTCTGAGAGCAGAGAGAGCTGGGGACATCTGACTGAAACTGTGAGTTTTTAGGCTGTTGAGACTTGCTCACACACACACACACACACACACACACACACACACACACACACACACACACACACACATACACATATAGTCAGACAGGCTGAGTCACTGGTCTGTTCCTGTGGAGTGCTGATAACAACATTTGCTCTGGGGCCTCTGGAGCAGGGAGCAAGTGTGTGTGTGTACTTGTGTCTGTGTGTGTATTTTTGTGTTGTCCTTCATGTATGCAAAAGCAGTAGAGATTGAGTAAAAGACAAATAATACAAAAATTTTAAAAGTGTGTGTGTGTGTGTGTGTGTGGGTGGGTGTGGGTGTATGCCTATGTGAGGGAGAATTTTTAAAAAGTATTCGCCGAGTGTATTTTTTGTGTGCATGTGTGTGAGAGAGAGAGAGCTTTTTAACGTAGAACATGAGGAGCAGAATCTTTAAAGTAGCTTCTGTGACAGAGGAGCAGAGATGTTTTGTGTAGTCTAAGAGACAGACAAAGAAAGAGAGAGATGGAGGTAGAAAAGAGGTGGAGCAGTAAGGAAAAAAGAGTGATGCAGGGAGACTGGAGGGAGAAAGCTGGTGAGGTGAAGTGAAAGAAGAAATGATCAAAGTAAAGCAAATGATTTGGAGAGATTTTAACACAGCAAAGAAAATGGAGGAAAATACTTTTGAAAGTGTTTGTGTGATCTTTTCCATCTGGCACTTCCCACCATGTCAGCGGTCCCTTCACACATTGTCCCTATGCTCACCAGTCACTTTAGACTAAAGGGCAAGAAGAAACCACATAAACCTAAAAATAATATGAAACAGAAGGCCACAGAGGGCTCAAAGACTTGGAAAGCTGTAAAATTGACACTTCTTCTACCCCTCAATCCCCTATATCTGTTGAATCTACCAATCCACATTATTTATGCATTTTCTGTATCTACATTTACCTCTTTATAGTTGCAGTAGGCAGGAGCAAACCTAGGGCATGTTATTGACGACAATTAAACCTTATTTTGGGTTAACGCATGCATTCCCCCTCTGGACTGGCTAACCCTGAAAACCTTTTCAAAACAGCAACGCAACAAAATCATGGTTCACATTCTACACATGTCAAAATTGGCACTGACACCCAGGTTAGTTTACTGATCCTCAGCTTGTTAAACATTGCTTCTTTCTTGCCCTGCTCTCCATTCAGAATAGTTGATCTAATGAAGTCAGATTCAGTTTCTGTTGTCGACTGTTGTTGTGGATATCTACACATGCATGCTGTGACAAGGTGTCCATCAAGGCATGGTTTTATGATTGCAAATCCATTTGAAAAATAGCCTGAAACACAGCTGTGCTGCAGAAACCACTGTACTGATATGTACGTAGTCTTTTTTTTTTTTTTTTTACTTCTATAGAGCCCCTGACTTTCTCTGAGCAGGCTAATGAAAGCATTTCCAAAAAGCACAGTATTTGGATATGGAAAACCCCAGCTTAGTACAGACAGGAGGCCAAAATTAAGAAAAAACTGGTACATTTACAGACTTAGCCAACTTTAAATGTGGACAATCTAGCAAGAAAATTCAGGGCTTGAACCTTGAGAAACCCTAACAAAATTACAGCTGTCCTGTAAAGATCCTAGAGTGCTTTGGAATTTTGATGAGTAATTAAGCTCTGGGTCTGCTCACTCCAGTCATGACCTCAGTGTAAGTAAAACAATCCCATAAAGGTGTTTACATGACATTTATAATAATCATTTATGTCGTGTACATGTAAATGCTCCGAGTGTCTTGACAAGAAGGCAGAGTAAAAGAGGATGATTTGGGGAGACAAGTGGAGGTGAAGAGGGTAAACTGGAAAAATGAGACACTGACAGACAGCGAAGAGGGGCAGAGGAGATGAGTGGAGTCCCCCCTGGGAAAAGTATCATCTACCACTTCAGACAAGACCAACGTGATCCCCTCCAAAGCACCCGGGTACAAACCCATGGTCTCTCCGCTGTCTCTCTCCCTCTTTACCAGTGGAGGTGAGCACAATAATTCATCACAAGCCCCACAGGAATTGTGGGAGGAGTACCTCTCATCCCACAAAACACTCTGTGGCTGGCTGATGATTTCTGTGTGGGAGCTGTTGACTTCGGTGTTCATTCACAGGATGGCAATACACCTGAAAACTATTTTATTTCTGAGCACTTTATGAAAATAAAGTCCCCTTATAAAACAACGAATAAACTCCACAAGATCTGTTGTAGTTTCTGTTGTTGTTTGTATTGGAGAGAAAGCAAAGTGAGTGAATGAAAAATGGGCTTTTAATGCAGTGTAGAGAATGTGACTGTTTGTGCTAGAGTTAACTAGATTAGCAGGCAGAACAAGTGTAGTGAAAACAGATACTTTACTCGGACAGGTGGGATTGGAGTCTGCAATTTAAAGGCATTTTGAGCAGACAGGAATAATCAAAAGACTGAGGTGCATTCAGACCAACAATGACACTGGGACCAAAGTTAAACAGCAGGTTGGTCCAGCAAAAAATGTTGATCCCGGGTCACTTTTTACCATGTCAGCATCATTCAGCAATGCATTGGGTTTGCCAACAAAATATATGCAAGCCCCCCCCCCCCCCATCAGAAAGGCTACTTGGTCAAGTGTACACTGGTGTATTAATTGAACTTTTTTTTTTGATAGAGGTGGACATTGCAATGGAATTGTTCCTGTCCTGGTTACTTCAGTGTCTTGGCACCTGATTAGGCCTCATGCCAGCATCCTAAGTGTGTATTTTATCTCGTCATCAGAACCTGTAGCCAGATGCAAACACCGGTACAGGCCCTTGCATTTTTTAAACATGGTTTGCATGTGTGGCTGACAGGGGTCACAAGATAAGCAGATGGTCATCAGAACAATCTGCCGACTTGGCACCAGCTGACAGGAAAGTGGTTATGATTAATGGCAACACTGATGTTCAACTGAATCATCTTTTTTTAAGTGTATGTATGGTATTTATGTTTGGTGATATTTGTAAGGAAAGAAAGAAGAGGGGAGACTTTGTAATACACATGAACTAGAAATATGCAAATATAACAAGTATCATCCACTTTATCTTTCCATAATTTGTCTTGTTCAACTTACTTCAGGCACTACTGTCCATCAGTAACCTCAAATAAAAAAGTTGCTAAAGTTGATAGAAAAGATCTTGGGTAGCGTTTTAGAGAGCCCGTTGCCTGAGGAGCCATAGCACTGAATACATACAAAAAAAAAAACAAAAAACAACCTATTGTCCTGGAAACTTTTTTGCAGTTCATTTCAATTTGTTCCCATTTCAATTTCTTTTCTGGGGAGAGATATACCGTCACATTACCCAAAAAACTTGTCAGTTGCATCACAGCTTTAGTGCTCCGAGGCAGTACAGCCCGAGGGGTTATTGCCAATGTGTTGCATTAATTACAAAGCAAGTTCTTGGTGTCCATGCAAATTCTGCCGTGTACTTTTTGCTATTTCCTGTTTGCAGCTTTTGTTAGTAAGTATGTCAACTTGCTATGTTGTCTGAAAAAAAAATGCCTTTATGATGAAAATAGATGTGATTTTGGTGGAAATAATCTTGGAGATAATAAATAAAGGTTGACAAACGGTGATAAAGATAATTTTTGGCCCGTTAAAGTGCCTCTAATGGTGCTTTTTTTTTTTTTAACTTGTGAACTTTATTTGCTGGATCTTCCATCCTGAAATAACCACCATTATACCCAGTTTTGGCAGAGAACCCCACCTTTCTAACACCTCCCTGACATTAGACTTAATTAACTTCACCATCATCAGTCTTTTCTTTCCTTTTTCTCCGGTCCACTAAATTTCACCTCCCTCCTCTTCATTCTCCTTCACTCCTGCCTTTTCCCTTTTCTCTTTCCCTCTCTCTGAAGACACATTTTTTTAACATATTTGGTTTATAATAAATATATTCATCAGAGTAGAATAGAAGATACAGCTGTGGCTTAAATTGCTGCATGATTTATGAACTTAAAACTTCACAGTAACCATGGCTAGAAGAGCTCATTCTTTTTCAGCCTTTTCATAGACTTTTAACCGAGGGTTTTTATAGAAAGTGTGCAGATAGCTAATTAACCAGATTTGCTAGTTTTTATAGGCACAGGATCATTAAAGTATGTACACTTCATTGAAGAGTGTCTGTTTAAGTAGTGCAGTAGATTGTTTCTAATTTATTGGATACAATCATATCTTTGGAACACTAAAAAACATCAGAATAAAACATGAATCCTTCATATAAGGATGAGATAACAAAGGCACAGTAGCTTATACTGTAGATTACATACACCAATAAGCTACAACATTAAAACCTGTGACTGGTTTTAATTTTGTGGCTGATCAGTGTACATTAAATCATTTTTTGGTACAAATTTTCTCATGTTTGCTAAATAAGAAACACTTTTTTGTTTTTCATAGGGTTGTGTATTATGCTTAAATTGATACATGGTAACATCAGAGGGAGGCATCAGAGTCTCACAAATGCCATTTTTGAAATGTCAAATGCAAATTTTCATGTAAAATATAATAAATAGGCATAACGAATATACCAAGCTTATTTCTCTGTAGATATAAGAGTCTCTGTATGATAGGAAAAATTAGCAGTGTAACGCTCCTCCTCCACATGATACAGTGCAACAAGCTTATGTAAAAGCTTGTGTCATAGATATTTCAGCATAGTTTCATCTATACGAAAGACTGAAAAGAGCCTTCTTCATTAATATTTAGAATATAATAAGTTATTACTCTCTCTTTGCTTTCCTTCAACCACAGACCAAATCAGATGATGAATCAGAGAGTAGCACCCCTGAAGCAGTTAGAGTTTCAGGACATTTCAGCTCATTGGTTGCAAGGTTCTCTGGCTGAAGGTCAGACTCTTTTTACTGCTGTCCTAAAGATGCATCATGCAGCTTTGACTCATATCTTTGTCAGTGAATATGATTTGCTTTAAAATATATGAACATTATGTTGTGGTGTGGTCCAAGTGAAAGCACACAAGTAACCTAGTTTCCTAAGAAACAACCCATAAGGTGAATTCACGCTTCTCCCTAATTTAGCGTGAATCAGCAATGCAGCTACCCAACCTCCATGATTCCTGAATTCCAAAGCAGTCCTGCTTTTCCACCTTGTTAAAAGGGTTCTCCGATGCACAGCGTTTCTCTGATAACCAACACCCTCCTCTCCCTTCAGGGGAGAGAGAGAGAGAGGGAGAGAGAGAGGCAGGCAAACATCCAAATGTGTTCCTCCGTCAAAGGTAATGAAAGAAGCCCCATATTCTTTGATCACACAAGGGCATCAAGCCTGCGTTAGTTTTCTGAAATATCTCAGATGCTCAAAGCTTTATCTGTTTGTACGCACACAAACAGAAACACAAACACAAACACACGTATGCACACATTCTTTTTGGGGATGTCATTTGGGCTCACAAATGTGCATGTTAATACATCTAGCACGTAAACACACACTGAGAGGCTTAGCTACTTTCATTGCTGTCAAAAGTAGAAACATCTCACACTGCAGAGATAAGTAGGCGAAGCAAGGTTGATTTCTATCCCTTTTCCAAATGATGTTGACACCGACAAAAAGCTGCCTGTCTTTCCTTTTCCTTTCATCCCCGTACACCACCTCATTCCTTTCTTTCACTTATCTCTCAGGTTAAGAATCTTCCAATAGAATTTTTCAACTTTCTTTTCGTGCATCCCATTTTCTTCTGATTTGGAAGTAAGCTCGCTTGCAAAACTTTGATACTCAGTGACATTTTGTGTAAATAACAAAAACATGTTTTGAGAGATAACATGGAGTATTTGCAATATACAACATTTTTGTTTTCATTTATATATACCTTTATGCTTTCATTCGTGGTTGTTGTAAAAAGGCTTTACAAACCACCAGTGAGACTTGTCTTCTTCCCTGTTAATTCCTTTTGGATCGATCTGTTTTTCCTTTCTCTAAATCCCTTTACTACCAGCAGGGTGCCTTCAGAACACACTGAGAAAAAACAGTGTGTTTGGGGTTGGAGATGGGTATAGGGCGGTGGATGGACCCAACAACTATCGCACATCGGGAAAAAAATGTTAGGAGAAAGAAAGAGCCTGGTGAGACAGGGTGCATGCGTTTTCGGGGTCACTTTAGAATGAACCAAGTTGTCTCTTAAATGTAAAATCTGTGAACTGTTGCTGGGATGGGATGTGATTTAATGCATGAGGACACAAGACAGCAACGCAACGAGTTAACTGTTCCTACACTGTGAAGTGTCCTGGTTGGCCTGGAAGTCATGACATATGCATTAATCACATATTTGAAGTGCCATGGGTATGATTTTACTAAATAATTCATGCTGAATACTATAAGGTTACTTGGCCTTAAAGGAAAGTTTTACATTGTTGGAATTTTGCTTTCTTGAGGAAAGTTAGATGAAAATATCAATACCACTCTCATGTTAACAGCTTAAGCCAGCGGCTGGTAAGTTTATCACAGCGTGAAAACTGGAAACAGGGAAAAACAACAAGCTGCAGTCTGTTTTTAAGGTAACAAAATCCACCTACCAGCACCTCCGAAACTAGCTAATGTACACATTATATCTTGTTTGTTTTATTCATGCAAAAACCCATGTGTAAAAAAAAATGTGTCTTGTGATGTACTACTTATTGGAGCCAGCTCTGGTTGCCTGGCAAAAAATACTTGGGCACATACCCCTCTGAAAAATTACAAATTTTAGATTTTACACAGTTTGTTTTGTATCAGTTAAACATAATGTATTAATTAGTAAGCTTTAGAGGTGCTAGTATGCATATACCTTTACCTTTGAACAGACCCAGGCTAGCTGTTTCCCACTGTTTCCAGTTTTGATGGTAAAATAAGCTAACTAGCTGCTGTAGTGATGTATTTTTATACAGACAGATATGAGAGTGGATTCAACCTTCTCATATGACTCCCAATAGGAAAGTAGATAGGAGTATTTTCCAACATAAGGAGCAGCAAGTTAACATGAAACAAACTTCAACACCCAAATTCACTTGCTGGAATAACAAACTTGATTTAGAAGTGACGTATTCACTGTGAAGTAATGTCTGAAAATCGTAATTTGTAATCCTCATCATACCTCACTATGATGAAGTCAAGACTTCCTCTTTCTTCTCCTCTCAGACGGAACAAAATGAAGGAGAAAGATGCTGAAAAATTAACCATTAACTCATCAGCACATTACCCACATCACGCTGTCTGCAAAAGGGTGAGAGAAGAAGAAGTCGGAGGGATGATGGGAAGTATTTACAGGGAAGAAGATGAAATGCAGTCATTTAAATATGGAGAAAAAATGAGTAGTGAAAGAAGGTTGGGGAACAGAGAGGGAGGGGGAGAGAGAGCGAGAGAGACAGAGACAGAGCCATGGATGAGAAAGGGGAAAGGAAAAAGAGAGAGATATGGATATAAGAGATTGTGCTAGGGATGGTTAGAGAGCGCCAGAGAGGGCAAGTGTGAAACGTTGATGTGGATGTATTATAGCTGATGCTCAAATTTTAGTGGAAGGCTACAGATCAGTGGACTGGTTATAAGAGGTGTGGGATTTGATTCCCTTTCAAGCCATTTTAGAGTCTTAAAAACTGGGACTCTGTTTGCCACACTATGTTAAAGCAGGTGTTAAAGGAGAGCTAAGCCTCTATGAGACACTCGCGCCCTGTCCAGAGGGCCACAATGGCACCTAATCTGTGTCATGCCATACAGACAGGAAATAAAATCCTTGGTCATGACGCAACATAGCTTGAATAAGGCGTACATTTTTTGGAAAACATTATGCAGCAACTCATGTTGAATGATTTCCTTTAAATGGCCATGAAATCAGGATGACAGAGGAAGGAGGGAGTTGAGTAGGAGGTGGCAAGGGGGAAATTGGGATGGAGATGTGTGGGCGGAAGTACGGACAGATAGGAAGAGAAGAGCATGGATAAGGGGGGAGAGAAGGAGTTGGTGGTGGAAAGAGAGAAAACACAGGAGAAAGGCATGGAGGGGAGAGGAGGACTGAGTAAAGACAGAGAGAGTGCAGCTGGTGGGGAGAAAAACCATCTGCAAGAGAGAGGAGAATACAGAGCTGTTGCTTTGCTCCAGGCGCCACATTTCTGTCAGCAGTGGCATCTTTATCTGCTAAATGCACTTTTGATGCCTCGCCACATATGTTGCTGTAAATTACTTTTAAGACCCATATTAGATGATGAGGAGAAAGGGACAGAGTTGGAGGCCAGAGTGCTGTGGGTCTTTTTTAATGTAGGCGAGAGAGGGTAATATTTCTGGCACCTGTTTTTCTTGTGTGTGCTACTCACTCCGGATCAGGGTTTTCCTTTTCTCTCCTCTCGTCCTCTCCCTCCTCTCCTCTTGTCTTTTTTGTATTAGTTTATCTCACTTGTGCCCCCCACCCTTTTCTCCTTCCGTCCTTGTGTATCTCTCCTCCACTTGCCCTACATGCTTGTAGATATTCTTTACTGACTTTATCTCAGTTTAGGATGTTGTTTTTAATTTCTGTATAAGAATATGTATATATAGGAATATATTTAAACAAAAAGAGAAGGGGGCGATAGCCATATAAGGAACAATAGTGCAGAAGATAGCCTTATGTAAGTAGTTTTACTCTGACTGTGTTTTCCTATTTTGATGAGAAAGAGACTGATTAATTATCAACCCATGCGTGAAGACTCAGTGATACACACTGCTTGCACCACGTATTAAAAAGTGCCTGCAGTGTTTTGTTTTTTTTTTTCCACCAGCTACATGGACAAGTCCTTAATTGAGCATGTTGGATATAGTAAGTTGTTTGTAGTAAGTTATATCAGCAAGTTTACCTCAGTATCATTAACAGTACAAATTAAGTTCCTTTTTCGGATAATGTGAGGTATTTCTTTCTGTTTTGGGGATTTAAACCACTTTGCTACTTGGCAGTACAAGTCATCACATTAGCTGAAGACCGTTGTTTTTTATACTTCAGATGTTTTTTGTTTTGCTTTGTTTTTTTCATTTTGGTTATAACTCAAGCTGATTTTAACAGTGATGATAGATTGCATCGAATTAATTAATTTGATATATTCACCCTACAATTTTTGTTTTCAATTTCAATATTTCAATATTTCATTTAAAAATTTAGGCTTTTAAAAAGTCAAATCAAATCAGCGAATATTTTAAAGAAGCTCTTCATCACTAGATACACACCTGGCATTCTGTTTGGCAACTAACCGTCTCATCGTTCAAATCTTGTTTCCTTGATCATGAGATACAGAAGTATCGAATATCTGTTTCAGAGCTTATGCGAACAAGCTGGTGGAGCATTTTTTAGCCCCTGTAGCAAGCATGAGTCTGTTAATGTGGCAGAGTTTCTAGGTACCATAATAACTGCGACTAGCAGCTTGTCCCCTTTTGCAGACTGAGTGCTACCAATCTGCAGACACAGCAATCAGACTTACTCCAGAGCTTCTTCAGAATGTATAAGTAAAATAAGGAATAAACACTAGAAGTAAGTGTGATTGCATTTAATGCCCCACTGCTTTTACTATGGATGTTAGGCCAATCTGGAACAATTCCTGTATTTAAGGAAGCAATGACATTATACCATTATTGTGCTGTGGCAGCTCAATTTAACAGCATGCTAAAGCTCATCCAACAAATTACATGAAGTCACGACTCATCGAAGTCTTCACTTTAATAAGGTTCCAAACAGTTTAGTGTGAAACTGAAATGAAACACAAAAAAGATCCCGATGGGCAATATTGCACATATTGCATAGATAGCATGGTACTATGGCTTTCCTTAATTATGTATTTTAATTAAGTATTTATCTTAATTCCTAAGTACTTAATTTCTTATTAAGTAAATTAAAGTAATATTTCTAGAGAATGGTAGTGAATCCAGCTCAGGATCAGCAAAGAAAATGGCTTATTTCCATGTGCAGTTCATATGTAATTATTACTTTCCAAATTAAAAAGCCACAAAATTAACAAGTAAGAGAAATACTCTCCACCAGACATCAGTTATGTCTCATGTCTAAATTTAATCCCCAATCTTTTCTAGACAGAGGAGAAATGATACCTGTGGTAGATCTTATGTAACTGTTGCACAATCCTTTCATCATATTGACTGGAAACCTGCCCATCAGAAGTATTGAATGCCTCTGTGATGAGTGCCACAGGCCACTCGTTTTTCTTGCTGCTTGTATGTTTCCAGACAGATCAAGATCTACTCTTTTCCACTTGAGGCAGAACTCAAGTGTACAGAGGGGGTCACATCTCAAGTCGCACCAGAACTGGTCAGTGAGGTTCTGCAACACTTTCCATTTCAGTTGAAAGGCTTGTTTCCCATGAGAGCGGCAAACCGACCTTCTGCATAGTAACATTAAAGACGCAGGTATGACATGAGTCTGGGTCAGTGAGTACTGGGGACTTGGGTCAAGAAGGAGTTAATGATCACATGCATGGTTCGGAATCATCATTTTCCATTTACTGAAGATTTAAATGCAGCGTGAACATAACTTTCATTTTCTAATTAACTCACGGGTCAGGTGGGCATAAAAGAGAAAAGGTAAGCCCTATACTTAATGTTGTCGTGCGCCGGCCTGAGATTGTATGCTAAGAATGAAAAGGCCAAACACATCCAGGTTAGTGTGAAAGGACGGGGCCATGTAGCTGCATTCATGTAGGTTGATGGGGTTTGTTTGATCACCAAAGCTTCCAGTAAACAGCAGGTTGGTGCAGGGGATTCTTCTGTAACCATCCATGAGCCAAAATCCTGTCGCACCCTCAGCTCTCTATGATTACAGGCAGCTCTGGTGCTTAAGCCCATTGTGAAATTAATGAAACACCAAGTTAATGATGTGGTGGTGTCCATTTAACATGATGAGATTTCATTTATCACTGTCTAGCTGAGTGTCCGTCAGAAAACAGGCCACCCTCACTAAACTGTTAACATCAAGATTGACTACCAAGAACCACTGGGCTGTGGTTTTATATTCATGACTTCTGAAATATGTTGCTTCCTGCAAAGTCCACCATATTTATTTGTACTGCATGTACTTACACCTAAAATGGCAAAAATGATGGGAATGAAAAAGTGTGCGAACAATTTGCTAATGAATAACAAAAAGCCAATTAAATCACTTGGAAACAGTGGCCAGTTTCAAGGTAGATTTAAGATAGTGAGTTTGCTCTCCAGAGAGAATGTGTCCGTCAGTCGGGAAATCCCCTGCACGGTGTTTGGCTCCCCGCTCCTGTACTCCTCTAGCCAGCGGCATGTTTTAACTCCGGTCATGTTAGGGTCGTCGATGGATGAAAAGGTTTCTCCGCAGACCACACTGTGGCAGGTAGGCCACTGCAGGCAGGGCTTTCTCAGTTTCTTCCTTCACCTGAGGTCTAAAATAGGAGAGCAAGAGGGAAAAACACAAGCGTGACACTTGATTTCAATCACTGCAATACAGCTTGATTCGCTCTTGTCTTTTTGCCCTTTGGGCTCGTGCATCACAGTGTTGGCAAGCCCATTTTCAGTATTTTCTGCCTCCTGTGCCAGCTCCTGTTTTCTGCTCCCTTTTCAAAGTATCCCTGATCCATTCAATCTGGATGAAACTAACCCCTTCTCCTGGAAATTACATTCATATGACTAATCTGCTTTCCCCAATAAGTTGCAATGACAACATATTCACCGGCTGAACAAAATTTTTCTTTTTCTTTTATTTTCTTTCCTTTTTTTTTTTTTTTTGAAGAGCTACACTTATTAACAACAGCTATATCTTTCAAACCAAAAACCAGGATTTGCTTCCAGAGTCCTGTTTGTGGTTTAGGCATCAAATGCACCTTGGTTAAGGTTTGGGAAAGATCATAGTTAAATGTAAAACATGTTATGTCTGAAGACATAAAATTGGCATACAAGAGTACAAGAGCACAAGTGGATATTGTACTACAAATTGGATATTTAGCCAAAAACAAGTATGTTGTCTGTGTACATCTTACTGATGTGTGTAGTACCAACATATCTCAGGGTTGAAAAATATGTAAATTCACAGCACATCCTCGTTATGTTAATAGAAAATGCAATCCCTTCACAATCACAGTTCCTACAAGGCATATTTGCTGTTTCACATTAGTTTTATATAAATGCACTTTGTGGAAGACAGGGTTGATGAAACAGGCTCTTTCCACAGGTGTTTAACAATCAGTGAAAAGGTTTTTTAGTGAGGGGTTGTGTGTGTGTCGCGTAATAGGAGGTGAAAACAAACATAGACACATACAACAGATCCCAAAGCAGTAAATCAAAGTCAAGTCAAAATAAGCCCAAAGCGAAATAATGATACAATACGGCAAAATGTTCTCTCCAAGTGATGTTTTCTGACATTGAGAAACTATACTGCATAGGTGAACAATGCACTGTGAAACATATTTATGCAGGTTGTTGATCAAGATTAAAGAGGAATGACATAATCAATATCAACTGATTTATTAACCTGGCTTTACGTTCCCTAAACCAAAAATAGCATTGTATAAATTCCTTATAAAAAGAAAAGCTAAAGGGGCTTTTCCCACATAGAAGAGTGACACAAATAAACTTTCTGCTGTGGTTATTTAGAAAAGAAGTTTACTGTTCTAAAACTATGACCCCTGTTTGGCTTTTTTGTGCAGTTGAACAAGTTCAGAGTGCATTTGTTTGATTTTGGCAAAGCTCTCTCCTATTGCAGTCCAGTGACCCGCTCCAGTAGTAACCTACTGTTTGCATTGTATATGTGAGTATATTGGCATCTTGTCATACTTGTATAAAAACACTGCTGCAGAAGTATTTTCTTCAGTTTTAATACATTGCAAAGATATTTTAAGGTGCAGAATATGCTGTTCCCCAGAATTATGTAAGTTGAATGCAAATAAATACACAACAATGATTATTAATTATTAATTCATGGTGGTACAGTATGAAGAAAAAATTGAAAAAAAAATAGAAAGTGAAACAAAAACACAAAATCCAGTTTGATTAAATTTAGCTGCTTCTTTTTTATTAAATTCATTAAAACTGTATATGCTATTGTCCTTTGTAAAGCAACATGTCCTACCTACCGAATGTGCATTTTCATCTGGGAGTTATGCCTCAACTATCATGACATAGGGAAAATCATTTTGGATTACCCATCAGGTCATGAGACCAAGTGAACTTTGCAGTGATTTTTGACACAGAACTTTTTCGGATTAGTGCTATTCTTTCTAAATACTTCATGCATATGGCCTGTGGGATTTTTTTTGAAAGCCATGTAAGAGAGGAGAAACGGCTGAGCCACAGCCCTTCCTTTCCTTCAACCATTCCTAGGAGGCCACTGTTGCTCTCTTTTCCCCATGTCACAGATCTCAGAAACATGCATAATTATCCTGGGGGATAATGCTTCTAGAAGCACCAAAGGAGTAGGACCTTGCCATGTAGTCCTCTTTTCGTTCTTTTATCTTTGTTGAAAAATATTAAAGTATTTTTTTCTCCTTTCTTCCTTCTTTCTTTATAGGAAGAAAAAAAAGTCATTTTTTTTACTTCTTTTTAATCAAAACTTGCACTTTGCAGTTCCACTGGCACCGTAATAGAATAGATCATTCTTCTGGCATTTTTTCAGTTCCTCTGATCAAAATTTCTATCTTAGAGCACACAGTACTACAAGGCACACCATAAACTGTGAAAACACCTTGAGACATTGTGAGGGTAGCACTTCATTCAAAAGCAACTTTCTTATAATAAAGGCTTACAAGGCTCTTACAAAGCACAAGCTTTATCAGCACCATTTTCTCTGCCAGGCAGATACAATGGCATTTCGACAACAAACAAACCTACTAAAGCTTACAAAGGCCTTAACTGACTTTTTACAGAAGATTGAGTTCAAAGTGAAACATTCTTTCTCAAAACATCCACTTAAGACAGAGTTTGGCTCCCAGTGTCTCTGAACTATAGAGGATTCTATCTTTCCTGGTGGTATTTTGTGAACCCAAGAATAACTGACCTTTAAGAAGTCATATTTTCTCATTAAGTCCAATCATAAAAGAACACCTGTCACTTTTTGAAATAAATATAAATCATTGGCTAACATGTATTTAGAGTCTATCAGTTGGTGGACTAAGAATGAACTGCTGAACTTCCTCTTCTTCCTTACTCAAAGTCTATGGTTTGTGTCCAGCACTCAACAACCAAACTCTTGAGCTGTAGACGTAAAAGGTGACTTTAATAGTTTATTGCTTGTCTCTTCTCTGGGGGTATTCAGCCTGCATTCACAGGACAGTTACAATGAACTCCAGTGGTGACCCAGTTTCACAATTGAAAAAAAGATCTCAAAAATCTATTGAAAGTTCTCAAACTACTCCCTCAGCATAATCCACTTCTCCTCTGTCCAACTACGTTCTCATTATGTTCCAGCCGGTCTTATCATCGCCAAGACACGTCTAAATTTACAGCGTCAGTTTCAGTTCTTGTCCAGTAGCCTCTCAAGCTCATTTGTACATCATATTAGTTTTCATGTCCTGTTATGGATTAATGAAAACCATAACTTACATACCCCTCTTTTTTCATTAATTAAACAAGACCAACAATCCTGCTAAAAAGCAACACATTTTGCCAAAACTATGGCCATCCAGTTATCAGCTGAAAAATCCCACATTTGCTGGACCTTGCCATTCAGTTTTCTCTGCTCTATTTTGGCTTGAAAATGATCAAGCTTGTAAAGTTCTTAACAAACATTTGCCATCGATTAAGCCACAGATAAAAAGGCATTTTTTGTCGAATAAATACACGGCCGAGTGTCTGTGAAAACCTCCACAGCCTTGAGGTTTGCAGGCTATGCCAGATTGATGATGTTCAAACAGCAGCTGAAAGAGCTGTGAGGGATTTTATAAAGAGCTCAGGGGGTGACAGCTGAGTCGGGCTGACATGAACCTTGACCTTACACCTCTTTAGAATGTCAGCAAGCATGCACATGTGCACACACTAACACACAGGCGTACTGGGCCCAGTAACTTATAAATACACGGCTATATGTTCGCACACACAAGTCAAAGCTCTCTGCCCTCTCTCCCTCTCACACACACAGACACACACACAGACAGGCGGTCTTTGAAGGCCATGGCAGTAGTCACTAATGTGTTGCAGGGTCCCAGTAAGTAGCTGCAAACTGTTTTCTTTCATCTTCAGGGGATAGATGAGGAGATGGGAGTATGGGGATGGAAATCATCAGGCAACCAGACTGGCATCACATGAGCAACTCTTATCTCCTAAAAGCCAGGTTTTCAGGAAACTCCTTTTTCATTTGAAGGGCAGCAAGTTATTAAATTATTTATTGATTGATTTATTTCAGATTATTGAGAGTAATATGAACTTTTAATTAAATAAACAACAGAAATAATTTCAAACATGAATTTTATTCTGTCTTGAGACAAGAGACAAGATAAACCTGATTTGCATTGTGTTTCAATATTTCTCTCAACAAACTGAATAAACAAATGACTGTGCACAACAAACCAAACAAGTGATGTGAAGAGGTTTCAAACAGGCCTCTAAATAATTCTGAAGGATCTTGATTGTTAATGCTATTCTAAATAAGCTCAAGGGAAAAGGAAGACTGATACTTAGCACCCACCTGCACCACTAACTACAAAGTGAAGCCGTAGAAATCAGAGCTCAGCTCACTGACATAGCGCATTTACGCTGCTTTAGAGTTCACCTCTACTGGTCCAATGCCAGGAAACCTATAGATGATATCCATGTTTATCCAATGGGGGAAATTAAATTTCTTGAGCATATGTATATGCTATTAACTAAACTAAGTAGCACCTCATATTAAGTCATTAAAGAACATATCATCCTAGAATGCTCATCAGTTCTTAGTCCAAACGAGACAACACAAACAGACCGACAGCCGTTGCAGTGTGTTTTTTGGAAGAACATTATCTAATGTTCTTTATTTAGACTAGAATCTATTAAAATATTCACCTCACACGTGGATGATAAAAAGCATTTTTACACATATGCACAAATATACTCACCCAGTCTTTCTCTCCCTCTTTCTCTTGATCTGACCTCTTATCATCAGCTCAGTTTGCTTTTTTCATTTACATTCTAAACACATGATTTTCTCTCGGTCCCTTGCAGTCAAAAAGAGGTTGCTGCAGCAGCATACTCCTAATTATTTTTATTACATCAATATTGGTCACTGCTGGAATCACAGTTGTAATTAAGTGTGATTTGAGGTTCCTTGGGTGTGCATGAATTAATAATGAGCTAATCAAAAAGCACTTGGGCTGATTGCCAGGACATTACCACCTAGAAAGAGAGAAGGAATTAAGTGTAGTCTGTGACTGGTTCATGAGGCACATCTGCATCTATGAGAGCATCAGTGGTTTACTGCTTTTATTGAAATCCTACAATTAACACATTTTTGAAAATAAATATGATAAGTGTCTCATGGCCCCAAACAGCTCTTGAAGACAGTTTCAAGTCCACTATTTATTAGCAACATGCAGCAAGATGGGAATTGTTTTGCTGGGAGTTTTATTTGGACACACATACATAAATCGAAGTGTCATTTGTAAAGGTACCAGAGTATTTCTCTGGGGAAATTTGGCAGGAGAGCTCTAAAGAAAGTTTATAGTGGACCATCTCTCTCAAAACACAATTTTTTTTTTCTCAATATGCAAACCCGTTGAAACACATGATCAACATTCTCCTATCATCTTACACGTAAGGGTGAGAATACGTCAATGCCATCCAAACAGGCTAAGATCGATTTGCAGTGTGCAGCAATAACACAAGTAATACTTCTTGAGTACCGCATCTGATCTGAACACGTAACATGGTTGTACGGTAATTTTTGTTTGGTTGCTCTTTAGATGTAATCATTTTAATAATTTGTTCCCCTGAATTGATACAATACACCCTCAAAACACTCAATTTGTGTGCACAAGTCACTCAATAGAAACAAACAGTACATAGACTTGCAAGACACATGAGGAGGAGAGATCAAGTGAGCAAGCCAGTCCAGCCTCAGAGTGCAACCACTGTGGAGACATACAGAAATGTTCTGCACATATAGAAAAGTCTGCTAAATTGTTCACAAAGCAATTTACTGTATCTGTCATTTACTGTAAATTCACCGTTAATTGAAATAGTTGTGTTACATGCTCAAGTTACGATACTGCTATGGTGTCAACATTTATGTTCGCTGACAAAATGCTGCAAGGAAGAAAAAGAGCAGACTTAGATGCAGCCTTTCGATAAGAAGTGACCCCATCATGAGTCATGAAGCAAAGCAAATGTTTGTGGACCAATTGACATTTCACACAAAGAAACCAAACAGACAGCAGTTCCTTGAGAAAATAGAACATTTTAGATAATATTAAATAACATTCTGCAGAAATACTGTTTTTATACACTCGTATATATATTCTTGATAACATTACCATATCAGAGTATCATAAACAAGCTTTTATTTGAGCTCCTTAACTGAATGTGTCTGAGATCTGTGGTTCAGTAATAAAATTTTTCATTGCTTGGATGCTGCAAAGAAGTGGGACCTCCCCCTGACCCATGGTAAGGTAGCATATTCTGTTAGGCAGTAGAGGCAGATAGTGGGCGTCTAAGCCTTTTCTTGCATGACAGAGCTGGATATGTCATAGGGCTGTGGTATAACAGAGAATGTTTTTTGGCCGGAACACTGCAGAGATTTCAAAGTCTTCCACTACCATTGGGATCCTTATTTTAGATTCAAATTTATACTTTGGTGAGAGGAACCACAATTAACAAGATTAATTTGGGGATGTTACCAGTCCAGGAACTGTTAAAATAAATCCTAAGAAGGACCTTCTGCTTCAGTTTCTCTGTTCTCCGATGCCCTGAAGCCTCCTATGTCTCCACTTCTGAATTTGGCCCACTCTTGGCTTATGGGACTTCAAATTACCGAATGTGCTGCTGTCCTAGAAAATTAGCTTTTAAACAGAAAAAAAACTTTTTTTTTTTTTTATGAGCATTTTGGAACTTGTATTAATGATAAGAAATGCAGTCTGTAAATAATAGCTTTCAACAGAACCAATTTTCTGTTCAGCATGTGACACAAGGGAAGCATATTCACAGGCATGCCAGCTTCTAGCCCCAGACTCGCTGGGAAATTGTTGCTTTCTGCACCACTTGTCTTTTGAGTCTCTCAGTGACTGTGCTCTTGACTTCTAATCTGCCGCTGTAAATGAGTAAATTATTAAAGTCATGTTCATGCTTCTATACATGTATCTGCCCTTTTTAAACCTAAATTAACAAGGAGAAGTCAGTATTCACCCCAACTTTTAATTACTGTCTAGTAGAAAGCACCGTCTGCAGGGCCATTAAGAAACCCTGTGACCCGGAGTGCATTCAACAGGATAACTTCTCAAATTTTCACTTATCCACACAAAGTTTTCCAGAGAAAATAAAAAAAACTTGCCTTGGCCACCTTAAATTCACATAGTGGTGTAAATGGTGTGTGATGATGGAGTGCTTGAGATTTGATTATGTTTAAAATTCCCTTGATGATGGAAAACAATTAAGTAAATTTCTCATTACCACAATTAAAGATGGTATATTTCCCATCAAATAATACTCGATGCAGAGTAGGCCGCCCAAAACATTTTCTGGCAAAGACAAATATTTAAAGACAAACTCTCAAAACCAAAATTTTGGTGTTTGCCTAGTAGTTGGCAGATCGTCCAGAGAAGAAATAAAGGCTGGGAGGTGTACTGACTCTGTAAGGCAGGCATATGACTGTGTTTTCAGATGAGATATACGATGAGTCATTGATGTATAGGGGGAGAAGGTACAGTTTTTATCCATCTAGCTTGATGTTGTGTTACTGCCATGCCAGTGTGTCCTCTCTCAAACTCTCTGTGCAAATCCCACCCCCACCCTCCCTCTGTGTCAACGCACTAACCAAAACCCACTTGCCTACAAGTTCTCCTGCAACATGGAGGGAGACTCAGTGCCGATCCATACTGCTGAAGATAATTGTATGCCTGCATGCAAAGTGTTTTGGGAATATCGGTAAAACATAGCGCCTACGTTTAATTTGGTTTTATTTACATGTTTTGCAGCTATATATTTTCAAACAGGGAAGGAAATCCTGTCTTTATGTTTTATTTTGATCATAGTCTGTTTTGATAAAAGTGCTTGTGGCATCTTACATGTGGCTTTGACTTACAACTGACCAATTAGTTCACTTTATCGAAAATATGTTCTGTATTGGTGTTCAGCCTAAAAGTACAAAGATATATTTTTTGCCCCTCTCGCCCAGCTCTAGAAGAAATCTTTTTTCTGGTGTTCTCCCTGGCCCTGTTTGCCTCCTGTCCCTTCTGAGCTGTGATCAAGGAAGGGTTACTTTTGCTTTACCATTTTTGTTAGTTTAAAAAAAAAAAGAAAAAGATGTTAAATGGCAGTCTGCGTCTTGTTTTCCTGCTTCTCCCCATTGCATGGTAGTTCACTGAATATTTTAGTGCAATATCACCTAACTATGGTTTCTCACCAAAACGCATTGTGTATATACTTTGGGCCTGATAAACTGGTTGAGTGCATTTTCTTCTCATAAAACATTGGCAAAGCCATTTTTTGAATATTTTAAATCATGTTTTAAAAATGTCTCTATCCATGTTCTGCTAGCTTCTAGTCATATTCTTCTTAGGCTTTAATGCCGCATTACTGTGTGTCTTTGTACATTAGTGCCAACAGCTGTCAATCGGCTGATTACTGTGTACCAACGGCAGGAATGTGTATTGTTATCCCCTCATGCATTTATGTGCATCACTATGTGAGTTCATGCTATTGACAAAACCGACTCTTGGAAACATTCCACCAAAGTGCTAATATTTGGCAAAAATTCCAGAGGGGGAACCTTCCAAAGGGCAGTCGTATTTTGATGTATAAAGCCCATTTTTACCCATCTGAATTCCTGCTAGGGGATCTTCATCAACATGTAGACACTAGATGAGAAAACAACAAAATGCACAGGGCAAGCATACACAAATCCGCTTGCATTGACACTAACAATTGCAATGCATGTCTACACAAATCAGCTTTTATGTCTATGATGTGCCAAACTGTCTCACAAGTGTCCATTCAAAGAATGCTACTTACTCTCTGATTAGTATAGAAACCTTGCTTTACCGCAGAGTCGCTTTATGTGTTCATAAAGCTGGTTTTGTTGATTGCTTGCAATTATCTACCTTTTCCATCACAATATGCCTTCTTGGACACTTTGTTTCTCATGCTGTTAGCTTGTCAGAGTCCTGTCTCTATGTCCTTGCTTTATTAATTTCTTTTTTTTAAATATTTGTCAGAATAACTTTTTTTTTTTATTTGTGTAGAGTATTCGCTTTTTTTTATATATACAATATCTGCTTTCAAAGCAGTCTGACCCATTGACCTGCTATCATTGAGTTTGCAGAGTTTTAATGGCATTCATGTTTAATTATCACTAAAGAAACAAGATGCACTGTACGATGTCACGGCATGATAAAGACGAGGAGTCCTACTTCCAATCAAGAAATGAACATTGCATTGATTTTCTCCAAGCTTAGGTCTGTAATGTTTGTATCTTTAGACCATTACGCAGATTGTAGTTATGTAAACAAATAAAACTACAAACAACATAATTTTATACGATAAATGCATAATACAGTCTTTATTGCCTATGAGGTCACATGCTGACTGGGATTTTCAATTTAATTTATTGTAGACACTGCTTTTTGTTTTTACTGCTAAATCCTACAATGTGAGTCAGTCTGAGTGTGTGTGTGTGTGTGTGTGTGTGTGTGTGTGTGTGTGTGTGTATGAGAGGAAACAATTCAATTTTATGACTCTGATACATTCTCTCCTTGTCTGTTTATCTGTCTATCCGTCCATCTGTCTTTCTGGATAAATTTCTTGATTCACTTTTGTTCCCACGGTGATGTTGCACCCAGTGCACAGCACACAGCGCGGGTCACACAGAGCCATCTAGGGAATGAGATTGTCAGTAGTCATCACCAAACAACCTGCCAAACGACTAAAATCAAAAGTGATCTGAAAGGATTGATATTGTGGACAGTGTGTCTTGCAATAGACAGTTAGTGGATAGACACAAATGAATGTGCCAATGCACACACATGCACACACGCACACGCACACACAACCGCACACACAGACACGTGCAAACTCAGAACAGAAACACATGATCTCTCATTCTCATTTTCTCTATCTCAAAATAACACACAAATAAATCCTCCTACAAACAGTCACATCTAGGTGTACCACCTGTGCCCCTCCTTTCCCCCGCCGCTCCTCTCTAATCCACTTGAATGTTGCTGGATATTAGATTAGAAAGTTATAGATGTGATTATTCGTCCCTGGGCACAGCCATCTATTCGCTGATTAAAACATGAACTGGGGGCCATTATGTAACTGCTTAAAGAGATTAAACCTAGTCACCCCAGTGGGGCCCACTCTCTGTTGTAACATGCCATAGAGGTAGCGCAGACGAAGGCACAGATGACAGCATGTTATTTATACCTCTACAGGTAGCAAGATAGAAGAACAGAAGTGTGACAAAAGAGTAATGCCATGAGAAGTGAGCCTGGTAATGTGAGTTTGTCGCAAGTTTAACTTTCCAGGGAATTGAGTGTCTCTTTCAATATCTTCAATTAGTGAGCTGGAAGCCAGAATGTGACTAGCTCCTGTTTCAAAAAAAGTATTCATACAAAATGACCACCCCCTCCTGCACATGTGTAACTTTGATATCTGGTTTGTTTTTTTTCTGGATATATAGAACAGGTGTCAAACGTTAGAATAACTACAGTAAAATCCCCATAAAATGGAGAAACAGACGAACACCATGTTCCACCAAAGCAAAACTTGACTGGGTAGATGATTAAAGTCAGTAAAGATGTTGTTGAATTAAACTACCTCCAAGATGCATGGTGAAGGAAAAAGTCCAAAAATGTCAAAACTCCAGCAACACTTGTATAGAACAAATTTAGCTTTAGACCAATGCATTTGGTCTTTTGGCCATCATCAGGTTCATTGCTGAATATGCTATAGACAACATTTAAATCGAGCATTTATGAGACAGCTGGAAAAAAACAAAACAAAAACAAGAAATCATATGCATCCACATACATATCAGCCAATGGGGTTCCTACAAAGATGACCTGGGCGTGTGGTCTTTTGGCGTCTGACCAATTGTTGGGGAAGTAAGGGAGTGTCCAGTAGAGGAGATGGGTGACACCGTATTTGGTCCATAGGCTGGAGATGTACAGCTAAGGGATGGTACTTGAGTTGGTACAGAACAGGCCTTGACACAAAATGTGCTTCTACTGTAAAAACACCACTTTTTTCTACATCGAAAGAGTAAAAAGATACATCATTAAAAGTGCATCATGTAAATACATGAATACATCCAAACCACTGCAAAGCCACACAAATTAAAGTTATTCAGAAAGAACTATAAAAACTTATAAACTGAGATGTCCTCATTCATGCCCACTGAAAATAGAGATGAAATATGATGTTGCTTTTCACTTGCAACAGGACTAGTTTTAGCAAGTCTCTTAACAGAGCTCCTATGCTCAGTGATACACTCTATAAAGGAACAGGATGATACTTCAGCCTAACAGTGATGTTGTGTTGCTGGAATTTTGAACTCTTCTGAAGTATGAAAGTCAACCGTAAATGTTATCACTTCACGGAAACATTAATAAACCACATAATGGTTGCTGGCCGCTCACTGTAAGCCCTCTGCAGCTTCAGCTGTAGCTGTGGCTAGAAGCAGAGCGTTGGATTTTATTTTTCCTCAAAAAGCATAATCAAACGAGCGGTTCCCCCCTCCTGTGAAGCAATTAATTTCACGTCTATATTAACAACCAAGCAAAAAAAATCTGATCATATGGTAAAGCTATGGGAAAGATCAGATATCAGCTTTGCTATTGTAAAATAGATTCAATATGTAGTAATTAGTATAAAGACGACTGCTATATATTATAGAAAAGCATTTTTTCATCCATATTGTCAGGAGTTAGATGGATGAATTTATAATGCTTGTTTTTGTTAGTTAAGCAGATATCATAGTTAAGTGCTGCATGAAGTGACATGGTTTAGCTGTTGTCGGTCAACAACTTCAATGCACACTTTAACTGCTCCTAAAACTCCAGCCGTTTTCCCCTGCTTTCAATATTTGTGCTATGCGAAGGCTAAATGTGCTCGACAGTTGTAGAGTATATGAGGCTGGAGTTAATACTAATGCTGATACTGAATAGAGATGTTCAAGTTGGTCCTTCAGCTGTGCAATAACCCGACAAACATACAGACCACTTCGAGCTGGCCATGACCTTATCATCTAATGGATGTTTTAAGATTCTGCAATCATTTTAAAGCAAATAAGTGCTTGAATCAATGCACTGTGCCTTTAAAATTTTTTTTAAAGGAATAGTTTGACAATTTGGGAAATATACTTAATTGCTTTTTTGCCAAGAGTTAGACGGGAAGAGAAGATTGAAGTAGATTAAGCTAGAGTCAGCAGCTGGCTTACTTCGCATTGCATAGAGACTCAAAATAGAGGGAAACGGCCAGCCTGGCTTTGTCCAAAGGTAAGAGTCTGCCTTCCTGCACATCTTAAGTTCACACAATGGACATGTTATGTCCAGTTTGTTTTGTTGGTACAGATTTGTAAACAACAAAAAGTTATGTTTTTTTACGGGGACTGCCCTGTAGTCTCCACTGGTTGACTGGCAGCCTCATAATGACAACAAGACTCCAGGGAGTCACTGCACCCAGCCAGATAAGAGAATGGTATTGATCTGCTCATATAACTCTGAGAAGGAAAGTGATTAGGTTCGGTCCCCCAAAATATGAAACTACTACTATTAAAATCAGTGTCTGTACTGGAAATAACTGTATGACATAAATAATTAGGTTTGACTCTGACATTAACATAATACACTAAAAACTGTGTATTATTGATATAAAGTAGTCTACATATATATATATTTTTTTCTTTTTTTCCTTTTACCCTCTGCATTATGAAGGCTGTGATTTACTCAAACGTCTTCTTCTATGCCATCTTCTCTCTCCCCCTCTCATTATCGCTGTCTTTGATGCTATGGGTTACAGGCAAAGGCAACCAATGGGAAAATATGTTCAACTTTCTACATACTATATATCTATCTCCGTAATGATGATAAACATGAATAAAAGGATGTTGGGTTGTCTTTGATGATCCTCACATTCAAAGAAAAGGGGAGATGGAGACAATGTGACAAAGTCCTCTGGGAGCTTAGTTAAAAGTAGATCTGGTGGGCTCTGGGGCAGACAGGGTGACACACACACACAGACACACACAAACACAAACACACCACAATTCGAATCTTTCAGCTTCAGTGGAGAAGTTATTCAGTATGCACAACTCCCATTCACAGTAGTGGGAATAAAAAAAATCCATCCTGTGAAAACTGACGAGGATGAACCAGGTTCACATTCAACATTTAAAATAACTGCCATAGTGACCTGTCTGCTTTTCCAAGAATATGAAGCTGTATCCAGAATGTGCAGTGGGCCTGACCTTCAGAAAGCCTGTTAAAAAAAAAAAAACAGTTCAAATCACATTTGAACTTAGAAACAGGGTGAAGGAGGTGCATTAGACACTACTCAGTGTGTCTTTTACTTCCATCTCAGAAAATACATACAATATTTGTCCTTTTCCCTATTCCACTGTTAAGTAACAATCATCCATGCTAGCAGCACAGTGAATATGTACTTGTGGTGATTATGCATTTATGCTTTGAGCTAAACGCTTCTGTCAAGATGCTAATTTGCTCAATTGACAATGTTAACATGCTGATTTTTGCAGGCATGATGTTTGCCATTGTCATCGCTTAGGGTAGCTTGTTAGCATAGTAATGTTTGTAAATTAGCACCAAAGTACAGCTGAGATTACTGGAAATATCATTATATCATTTTATATATAATTATCATTTCATATATATATATATATATATATATATATATATATATCATTATATGTTATTGCGGATAGTTTAACAGAAACCAAAGGAGCGGAAATGTTACATTTTAATTTGGTGATGGCACAAGATTAAAGGTTAAGGGATCATCGGAGTCAGTAGGGTTCATCATCATGAGATCATAAATGTCTGTAGAAAATTTCATGGCAGTGAGTCATTGGTTAATGAGATATTTCACTCAAGACAGAAGTGGTAGACTGACTGACATTCTGACATTGCCAGTGTCCCCTTTTTCTCTGGGTAATCTCCTGAACAAACCTTTTTTCCTAGAGACTATATCTTAAACAAGATCTGGTAGAAAAAATTTAAACGGAAACTCCTCAGAAATTAGAGGCAAATGTTACTACGTTTAAGTTAAACATATGCACGTTTAAGTGTGCATATGGTTTGAGTGCAGCTTGTAGGGGCCTTCGCAGTATATTTATTACAGTTACTGATTTAAACAATTTTGTAATAAACTACTTAAATATCAATGTGTATAAAGTAGATATTTGTTCTACTGCCACATGGAACTGTGAAAATCCCATTGCCATTGACTGTTGCTAGTGTAAGTGCTGATCCATATCCAAGTGTGCCATATGTTTCTTGTGTTACTTATTGCTTTCCCATTCCCAATAAAGTGGCAGAATAAAAAGGCTTTTACAGGTCCCTGCGGGTAGCAGCTACTTCCAGCGGTAGTCACTGAGCTGTGGGGCTGCTGTGGTGACAAATGGCACCAAGCACATATTTTACTATTGCCATTTACAATGCATGATCCTGGCTGTGAAGCTCGAATGACTGTGCGGCAGCACTGTAGAGAGTTACGTTAGCTTGAAGAGCTTGTGCATCTGTCTGTTGCAAACACACATACGAATACGAAGTCAGCACGTTTTGAGTTCATTCATCGCTCAACTTATCTTTTTCACGAGCAGTCGGACATTTCAAGGTGGCACTGACTGTATGTGGGAAAGTAAAAAAAAAAAAAGATGTATATCATATCTGATTGTACTTCTGTGAAACTGATGTGTACAAGCCAAGATTTAGATGTATTGCCACATGAGTGTGTTGACATAAATATGTGGAAACGTGGAATCATGGCAGTAAAACAAACCTGTGGTCCCCGGGTTCCAAGAGGCTATATGGCCACAACATGATTTTTCACACATTATGATTGTGTTATGTAACAGTCTCTATTACTTTGTTGTGGTGGCAATGACAGAAATCTCCTTGTAAAATGAACGGTCCTTCATAATTCCCATTGTGCTAAATATACAATAGTGGGGTGAGTGACCACCCTGTAATCCCTTTACAAAGGCGACTGCACATTGTGCCCAAGATGAACAAAATCAGTTATAAAGTGTTTTCATATTGTTCCCGTAATTCGTTTAATTTACCCAAAGCCTACACCCGTTTGGTTTTGCCTAAGTGTACCGTGCATGCAGTGATGGGCCTCGCTGGGGGAGACGAGGCGGGCTACAGCGTTCACGCCACATCCTTTTTGCAGGTTGAGCGGACGCGGCCGTCAGGGGGCAGGCATCAGTCGGGGGAGCCCACGGAGAAAGTCGGCTCCCCGGTCTGCTCCGCGCCGGCAGCAATTAGGAGCGCACAGGCTCATACAAGCGCAAGCAGAAGGCATGGGTGCAGTGGATACGAAGAAAAAAAAAAAATAAACGCACAAACCAGGCAGATACAGCACAATTCACAAACAAGTCGTAGAAATGCACCTAGGAATTAAAAGAAATCAAAGAAAGTCAAAGTAGGAGACCCCTCTCTGACTCTTGGGTCTACTAGGAAAGTGGGATGAGGGTATTTTAAGCCTTGGATAAGATGTAAGGAGTGAGAATGCTCTTCATCCTAAACGTGTCAAGCTGCAACGATATCCCAACGCAGACGTGCCATTAAGCTGCATTCAGGTGTATTTTTCTTTTTTTGAGTGAGATTTTACTTTCATCCCGGGTTGTTGGTTTTTTTTTTTTTTGTGTGTGTGTCATCAAAGGGCGAAAGAGGGGGAAGAGAAAAGAGGGAGGCAGGGTAAAGGAGAGAGGGGGAAAGAGGGAGTCTGGTGTGGGTAGCCAGAGGGCGGTGGCATTTCTCTCTCTCCGCGTAAACGGAGCGACTGGAGAAGGCGAGAGCGCACGGAGAGACGAGCGGAGCTCAGTGGCAAAGGCAGCAGCGCCGCCGACACGAGTCGAGGGACCCCGCGGTCGCTTCCGCCACCAACTCTCTCCTCGCTGCCCAACCTGCGCCTCCTGGCACGGACCCGCGCATCGTGACTAGAGGCTACACGCCGAACCCACCTCCTTGGTTTTCGGACTCGTTTGATTAACCGGCAGATCCCGCGGCGGAGGGGGGAGCTGGGGGGGGGGAAGGGTTTCTCGGTATACCCGACGCCCGTGGACCGAGGAGTTTTGTGTCTTTTATGTGTTTTACGCGTCGCTTGCAATGGGCAAAAGTGGACAGAGAGGTGGAATAGGATCCGGGGGCGACGGCTTGGCGAGGATGTGCGCCACGCCGGGGATCCTGGTTCTCCTGGTGCTCGCACACCCAGGAGTCGGCCAAGGTAAGGCGGGAGAGCGCCCCTTTTCTCAGACCTTTCAAAAAAGACCCCCCAAAAAACACCTTGATCGTTCCGGAGCAACGAGCCCTCCCTCCCCTCCATTGCTGAGATGCGGTTCTGTGTCAGTAACGGTTTGCCACCAAGTAGGATGAGGGGAAGAAGTGGCTCCTGCCGAGGAGGCACGGGCTACTTCTTTCATCACTTTATTTATTTATTTTTTTAATCTTTTCGGACACATTTCCCATTGAAACCGAGCCGCGGCCGACGAGTGAGGGGTTCACCCCGGTGTCCTGAGGTGTAAACCTCGCACGTCTGCGCATTCCTCTGGCCGCTCGGACTGCGCAGCACTAACTGAGGCAAAACTCGCAGCCCACGTCCCTCATCGAGACTAACGACGGGCTTGATTCATTTAGGAAACCGGCCATATGAGGCCGATTCCATGGGGTCAGTAGTTATAAGTGTAGGTGCTCTCGACCCGGGGTTGAGAACCGGATGAACACGAATGTGACCGCAAACAACTCCAGAGGAACACTGTGGTGGGGGGGGGGGGACTTTGGGTCCAAGTCAGAACCCAATAATACAGTGATTTTCTTTTTTTTTTTATCTATTTATTTTTTCGTCGGGGCTGTTTCGTCTTTAAATCGGTAAACCGGCTCCCAGGTTGCAGTTAAATCAAGGTGGGACGGAGCGAGGGGCAGGACTCGGGGGGGGGGGGGGGGGGTCCATTTCTCTCCGCGTCCGGCGTCTCGGAGACTTGACCAGAAGTCCCGCACACCCGCGGCCGTGCGGAGCCGTGCGCGTAAAGGCGGTTGTGCGGGTCCCGGGAAGATCGTGGTTGAACTTGGGAGATAAAAAAAATAAATAAAATACCACAATATCATTAACTCATCAGCGTTTGCCTGTGATAAAATCCAAAGGCAGCTCGCCATGTGTTAACGCACGGGTGCATCAATACCGAGCTCGGGAGAACGTAAAGGATTATTGTTTTATTTAGTGGACAAGGAGCATATTGAAACGATCCGGCGTGCGGCTACACACGGCCGGTGTTTGTGGAGGTTATCGCGGGCGCATAGACTGAATAAAGCCTGAACACGCAGCCCAACTTCCAGCCACTAAGACGTTTTATTTTTATTTGTCTGGAGCTCTGTGAGGGTCACAGTTTAAGAGGCCGCTCCTCGGGAATGCTGGAGGGGAAGACAAACACCGTTTTCTCTTTCACACTCCCAGTGACCTTCTCCAGGGGAACTTGCGCCTTGTTAATGTTCATCCAAAAGCATAAATGGCCAACCCCGGCCCTTGTTTTACCAAGCTGATTAATTCACCACATTTTTCCTGTAAAGCCTCAGTAATCTCAGTCTGACATTATTATAGCCATTTAATTATGGATCTCAGCTGTTATTAAGTATAATATGCTAATATCCTATCAGGGTTCAGTGTTACTTCAATCTTCACACTCCATTATACAGCTAATATTCCATCTGAAGGGCTCTGAAAAGAGACTTTAACTTGTTTAGGCTACGCTGGCATGTAGTCAGTGAATTGGTATCAACTTTACTGATCGGTCTTGGGTTTTTTGTGCTGAATTTTGGCAGTAATTGGACATGATGTTGCTGCCACCTTTTTTTTTTTGTTGTTGTTGCTTCGGGGAACAGCATTTCAGCAACACCCACCAATATTCATTATGACCGTTCTCTATTGGTTTACTGTTAAATCAATACACTGCAATTTAGGGACACGATTTGAGCAGGCTTTCACCTAACTCTGATAAATCGCATCTTGCCACCAACATGCAACTCAATTTGACATTGGTAGAGAAATCTGATAATTGGAAAGCAAAACTATTGATGCTTTTCAGGGAGATGAAATTCTTCAATCTGTGCACGCTCATTAAAAGTGCGGCTTTCCCCCTCATTTTACGCCCCATTTTTACAGGTCTATATTTCTCTGGCTTTCGTCTCCCTCCTAGTTTTCACTTGTCTGCTGCCGTTGTTGTCTGTTATTTCTCTGTTCCACACAACTTGACTCATGTCTCTGAATTTGTTTGTTTTTTTTGTGTGTGAGAAGTCACTCCATTAGTTGCTCTTTTGAATTGGGTAAAACACACAAACACATTGACCTAATTGTGAGCCCTGGGTAGCTTTGCATACATGGCTGATCCTCTCTATCCATCAGTGCTGAATTTAATTCCCAATTCATTCAGGTACAGAACTTCCCTCAAATGACAGACTCTGTCTTTCTATGTGCCTCCTGTTGTTGAAGGGGAAATTCAGATAGTGGTTTTAAGCAAATATTCTGCTGTTCGGTTTGGCTCAGGCATCATTGAGTGTCCTATGATTTGTTGTTGCCTCCATTTTAACTCCACTGTGGAATTTGTGGTTAGGGAAGTTGTTTAATTGAGCTTGTTTTTTGAGGTCATGATTAATAATGTTCAGGATGATGGTGTTTGTGGAAACGATGCACACACTGTTGAGTATTCAAATCTAATAATCACAAAATGATGAGGACCCTCAAAAATATTTTTTTGTGAAAGTTTTTTTTTTAAATCCATTTTGAGTACACACAAAATGGATTCATTCCAAGCTGTTCTACCTTCCTTCCATCTAGGTCTCTCCTAAGTAATTAATTATGAACTTTTTTTTTTTTAGCTCTTAGTCCTTTAATCTGGCATGTACACCTCTTTCCGCTGTCTTTTTAGTGCTATACGAACTGTGATATACTATGGAAGAGTATCTCACACACAGACACACACTCATAGCCTCACCGACGTGTACATACAATGAGAGTTGAGTGTTAGTTGAGATCATGTCATGCCAGCTTGAGTGCATGTGTCAGCCTTCCAACTAAGCCCCACCCTCAAGCCTTTGGGCCTATTAAAAAGCCATTAGCTAAGCCCCCTTACATTTGATCTGAAATGAATGGGTGTCAAGATAGCTCTACAAAGTCTGAAAAGTCCCCTTGTTTATTATGATGACTAAGCTGTGATTTAGACAGGTTCCACAATTCAGCTGCTATATGGTGTTGGTGTAAAACATTTGGTCTGGCCCCGCAGTCTCTGTCATTTCAAGTTGCACAGTTTGCTTGTTGGGTTCTGGTTAGAGAGGTTCTTATTTCTGTGGCATGTTATGTTTTAGCTCTTGAGCACACTTTCTGTAAAGTTATCACACTTCTATGTTACAAAAAAAAACAATCCACAGAACTTTTTTAAGATATATATATATATATTGGTTAACTACGCAGTGACACAATTTGAAGAAAATATGTGGGTGTGTTTGTGCTTCTGTTGAAACTTGTGTGTCTGTAAAGGTGTGTGTTGGTGTGTATGTGTATATCTGTGAACCAGGTGGTACAGTGGTGTAAAGGTGTACTGAAAGTGCTGCTGCTGCTGCTGTGTGTGTGTGTGTGTGTGTGTGTTTCTGTGCACAGCTCTGTGTGTGGGTTTGTGTGTGTATGTGTTTGCTTGCTAGCATGTCTATATGTGGGTGATTCTGTGATTTTGTTCATCTGTGTGTATTTGGCATTATGACAGTGTTCCAGCAGCGCCTGGATGAAGTTTCATTGCATTTGTGTTTATGTATGTGCACACACTTGGCATTATGATATTGCCAAAGCTCCCATGCTGTCTCCCATTATGCTCTGATCCTGTCCCATTGGTGCACTGCAACTATCCAAGGTTCACTGCTTGTTGAGGGACAGCTGGGAATTATTGCAATCTAAATAGGCCAACTTGATTGGCTGCACTCCTCCAGCCAGCACAATCTGATTGGCTGAGCAGCTCTTATGTGGTAAATTTGATGCTTTTTCTTTATCAGTGTGAGAGAGAACGAATGAACGGATGAGGAAGGGGGAGATCTCTCTGGGTGGTTTGCACCAGCTTTGATCACTCCAGTAGGACTTGACAAGCTGACTGACTGCCACACACACACACACACACACACACACACACTCACACACACACACAGACACACTCACACTCACACTCACACACACACACACACACACACACACACACACACACACACTCACACACACACACACAGCAAGATATTTCTGCGGTCAAACAATGCTGCATTCTGTCTGCATTCTCTGTTTTGTGTATGCGAGCGTACTAATGTGTGCGTTTGTGTGTGTGTGTGCTTGGAAAGACGTTCATGAGGATGTTTGAAAGGAAGTCTTTGACTGTGTCTGGGGTTGTTTTGTGTAGAAGACCCTCCTGCTGCTAGTAGCAGCATAGTGATGGCAGATCTCCCTTGCCCTCTTTGCCTTCCCTTTTTTCAATTTTTTATTCCTGCTAAGTCATTCGTACATTTCATAGACTCTTAATTTTAGTGTGACGAGGGATGAAACATATTTTTTTCACCCACCTTCTCTACCTTATCTATCTCTATTGCTTGACTTTGTGTTATGTGTTCACTTCTGAACAGTTGTTACTGACATAGTTTTTTCTCCCTCCCTTTGGCCTTGCATATTCATCCATTCACTCAGTAGATTTTATGTTGGGCTGTGAAAATGCTGGACCATGTCTTCCCACATACAGTTCTGTACATTTTATGTATAGTGTACTTGGAACACGTGGCAATTACGGCTTTGTTTATTTCAAGAATCAAGAGCCTGAACGTGGGTTGTTTGTACAGTGGCAGAGAACTTTTCAGGCATGTTTTTCTTTGAGGAAAGCAGAGATGAAATCTGGTTTTTGAAGCAGTGTGGTTTTCAAAAGGCTGTGTCGACAAACTGCGTCACACCACTTGCACCATTCACTATCTCTCATTCTCTGCAGGGGAAAACCCAGGATGGAACACAAGAATGCATCCCTGTGTTTGGTTGTGTGTGTGTGTGTGTGTCTTTGTGTTTGGTTTTGTATTTTTCCTACTATGCGTGTTTGAGTGTGCATTTGTGTCTGTGAGTGTGCATGTTTACTAGAGAGACAGGCTGAGCTAGAGAAAAGAGGACAAAGAGAAAGGAGAAGCTAAATGTTCTGAAACTGATTCCCAGCGTCTCCTGCTGTTAGGCCTAATTCCTTCTAGAGTTTCATGTAAAGATCTGGAATTATGAAATTTTCATGGCGTGCGAAACCTAAGGCCTCATTTGGGGCTCTCATTTCCAGGCTTTTTGTTTTAGTTAGTTGTGTGTGTGTGTGTGTGGGGTGGGGTGGGTGTTCTGAGAGAAAGCCGTTTGTTCCCAATCAATGGCCTACTATATAGTTCCCACTGGTCCCATGCAGTCCTGCACTGCAAAAAATTATAAGCCCCTTTTAGTTATTCTTTTACAGATTTCAACGCAAGCTTACTTCCTTATCTGTAAAGTCAGATTACTATGCTATACTGCAGGATAAAACACATCTACAAACTTTAGATTATTGTAAAAATAATTCAAGTTTTATATATGTATATCATGGAATAAATAAAAGCTCCACAAGATAAATCTACGATGAATTCTCTTGTCATTTTTTGCAGTGAACTGCACGGAGATGATGGCCATCTTTGATTCACATTAAAAACAGTTGGACTCAGTGAACCATTGCCACTGATTGCCACGCCACAGATTTCTGTACAGTTGTCCATCGTCTTAATTCCTCTCTGCTGTTGATCGTTCTCATTTCTCTCTCTGACTCTTATCTCTCATTTTCTCTGTCCTGCTTTCGTCTTTCTCTCTTTCCCATCTGCTACCTATGACATTTTGTTCGCCTCTCCCACTTTTAGTTCTCTTTTATTGTTCCCCTCCTCTGCTGTTGTCTCTCACCACCCTGTCTCTTTCTCTAGTTAGATTTACACTGTTTAATTAGAGTGCGGCCCAAACAGTGGACATATTGTTGTGCTTCTGAACGGAACCCACAAGCAGCAGGACATTTTGTGTTTGTGTGTGTGGTCAGAGAAACTCATCTGTCAGCCAGAGGGAGGGAGAGAGTTTGCCTACACAAACACACATATGGGTCCAAAACAGATAGACGGAACTGAAAGGGAAGGAAAGAAGGAAAGAGACAGGTAGAGAAATGGATCTCCACACTATGCCAGCTGCTCTCCATTGAAATTTCACCCTGGATCTCTTTGTTTTAAGGCCTTGCCTCTATCCACAGCCGGCAGCTTAGGCTTTTCATGGTCTATATATTCTTTTTATTTGATACCGTAAAACCTCTAGTAAATAGCCAGGGCTGGTTTATTTGCTTCAAAAACAGCGAGCAGCATGCTGTACTTATTGGAGACAAGCGATTACCAGAGACACTTTTTTTCCTCTGTGTGTGATGAAACCAACTTCTGCCTCTTCAGCTTAATCCCCTGCTCCTACCCGTGTCTGTCTCTGACACTTTGTTTGGATTTATGCCAAAGCACCAATCTGCTGCGACTCCTCCAGATTTTTTGCTCATGGCGCTAATATTTAAGACAGGCTGCAGATTAGGGGAAGGGTGTGTTTTTACAGCATTATCACAGATTTCTGCAGTGCCCAACCTCATCAGCCACAGCATTGTACAAGTGTTACTCCTTTCAATATGCACGAATGCAAAGACAAATAATGATGACACATTTCTACATATGTGTGCCCTGTTTGCAAGAACAATACCTTGAGGGCAGACACACGACCAGCAGATGGGTGCTGGGTGTTTTGGCTGAATGGCGTGCTTGTGAGTTGGAGCAAGAGTCTTATTTGTGTCACCATGAATATGTAATTAAGCTGCCATTGAGAAAAGACGACGTGCCGCAACAGGGGGTCCACGAGGCTGGGACCTGGGTCCTTTTTGTTTCCACGCAAAGCCTGTTATTGGCATTGTGCTGTATTGAGAGAGTGAGAGAGAAGAAGAAAGAAAGAGGAAAAAAAGAAGGACAAGGTTAGGAGCAGAAACACAGGGAACCTGAAATATGGAGAAAGCATGAATTGGCAGAGGAGAAGAAGAAGAAAAAGAATAAAAGGAAAAGGTGGTGTTTTTTTGTGTGGAGAACTTGACATTCACGCTTCTTTTTGATAGGAAACAAAGCTTCACTGTAAAAGCCCATACAACTCCTGGCGTGGTGAGAGGATTGGGCAGAGGAGGAGGAGGAGGAGGAGGGTGCGAGCAAGCGGGCTGAGCAGGATTGGAAAGCCGTCTGAAGGATTAGTCTTTCTCTTATTCGTATCTCTCGCCACTACATACTCTCTTCTTTTGTTACTCTCTTTTTTCCCTCTCTTGCTCCCCTTTTCATATCCCCCTCTTTTCAGTTTTCCTCTCTTTCACTCTTGCTTGCTCCCTCAATCCAACTCCTCCCTCCCTCACCCCAACAGTAACTCTTTTCTTTCCCCAATCTCTCCCTCCCTGTGCCAAACTGTCTGGTAATCTAGTGGTCCATCTGAGGGAATATGCAAAAACCTGAAACCATAATTACTGTAATCACCACTGTAACTTTTTACCTCCTAGGCTTACGTCTGCACTTTACAGACGTACACACACACACATACGCACAAACACACAAGAGTTATGCCCGTTTTGAAAGACTACATTGTAATTCTGTAGGATGCCGTGAAAAAGGGGATTTAGCATGTGTTGTAAAAAGGTTTTTGGTTGCCCCCTTCTCCTGTTGTAGACATGATGTAATTTACTATACTGTACCCTGTGTTGGCTTAGGAAAAACAAGGGCATAACACTCTCTCACACACACACACACACACACACACACACACATACACTTACTTGCAGGCAGGCAAGAAAGCACAAAAACGACAGAAACCCTGTACAATTCATTCCTTTTTCGGTGAATGATCAGTACAAAGGCACACAAAAAAACTCTGTACAATAGACATACATAAGGTACAACAAGTCCATTCACTTATTTTGGCTCCACACCAACTGTAATAAGGAACTCGGTGTATTTTACTCCGTGGGTGACAAGATTACGTGTAAGCAGTTTGCTTTGATTCATTTGAACACAGCATCCTAAGTGGCTAATGAATATGGGCAGTACTTTGCTGAGAAGGCATGTTTTGTGTGTCCATTGTGTGTGTGCGTGCGTGCGTGCATGCGTGCACATGTGTGTACATCTAGGGATGAAACATCACATTGCTATTTTCCAGAATTATCCATGCACACAGCATTTTTTTTCTCCCCCAGAGGAGAGCAGGTAGGAAGGTAATGTAGGTGGAGAAAGGAGAGAAAAGCGAGAGAATAATGACTCTCCATGGTAAAAATCTTGCTTCCTGAAATCTTTTGTTCTCGAGGAAAAGAAGTGATCATATAGGGGTGAAAGAGGTAGAGAATCAGAAAAGCCAGACAGAGCAATGTTGAACAAGAGGGAGGGAGAAGATAATGCCTTGGATATAGGGACGTCAACTGCTGGAGTGAGATAGGGAAAGACTGTAGGGTTAGTAATTAATCATAGTTCTCAGAGAGAGGGAAGAGATTTGATGAACAAGACGGTGAAAAAGGGATGACCGAAGAATTTCACCCCACTTGAATTTACAGTCACGCAAAGGCTTAAAACTGACCGGTTTTAAGGGATTTTGTTAAGAGTTACCAGTCAGATCAAGGGCTTCACCTGCACCTCCAAAGTTGGAGAGGTCAGCTCGCTTAATCTAAATTAGAAGATTGTGTTCAAGAGAGCAAGGTGTGAGTGGCTTTTTGTCAGATAATGAAGACAAAGGACAAAAAAGTCAGTGCTGTAAAACTCAGGCCAGGCTGTTTTTGTCAAGGACCAAACTGGGCGTTTTTTTTTTTTTTTCCAATAAGACATCAAAGAAACAGAAAAGAGAGAAATTTGGGAAGATACCGTAGCAGTGTGGTTAGCTGCTGGTATGCAGCACTGCTCTCTGGTATTCATTGTGTGTCTGTGATTGATAAAGACATACAGAAGCCCCCGTCCTTTTGTATAACGTTATAGGCCTGGCTACCTATTACACTGCCCAAGGCTAAGTGCTAAGACTGTACTGTTAACAGTTTAATGTCTGGGTTGCTTCTGCTCATGAAGTGAGCTTTTCGTGTGGAGCTACTTCTGGACTAAAGACGGCCTCAGCTGGCTTGATATGAAAACGCACTGAAAAATGAGCTCGTTAGATGGTCAGTGAGGAAAGTTTGGTCAATGCTGCTGTGAGTCGAAGTTACCGGTTCTGTAGAGGGATTTTTTTTTTTTTTTTATATTTGCTTCATGTGAAATAAATGAGCTTGCTGTCTGTCAGCTTGGTTACCTTTATGACCATAAGTTTCTGTACGAAAATATGAGCTGAATTTATTGACTGAGCTGCATTTATTCATCACTTGTCTTGTTAGACTGCACAGACCAGATTGAGCATTGTTTTCCCGCAGGTTATGCTTCTACATTATGATGTTTGTGTTTCATACATTGTGTTTTATTGCATATTTTCATATGTCTGTGCCTGTTATGCAAGTTTTCCTTAAGGGAAACCAATTTGATATTGAATGCAACGAGAAAGGTGCAATGTGAATAGAAATATGACAGGTTAGAAGGTGAACGTACGCACTGAAGTAGTGGACACTACACTTCCGAAGAGCAACCAAAATTATGTGAACAGATTCTTTAGAATACATAAAAGCTGATCATCTGAGTAGGAATAATGAATGAAAACATGAAATATTTAAAACAAATCCATTATTCAGTGGCAAGCGGTAAATTACATAATTCATAGTTTTATTTATTTTTATATTGTATTAGACAGTGGGATTAAAATCAGATCACGATCAGATTGAAATCTTAAATTTCAGTTTTGATTATAGCAAATTTTCATATGATACTTCATCAACTGAAGCTCTAAAAGCCTTTATTACGTGACTTAAAAGATCCGTAGGTCCAGCTCTAACAGGCCGCAGGCTGGCTGCTGGTGGAGATAATCTGATATTACTTTTTTGGGAAAGACTGATTCCAAGGAGGCTTGAATTTAATAAGGTGATGATGGGGTCAATGGATGGCAGTTTTAAAGTGGTTTTGAATGATTGAGAGATTTAAGATCTTCGCTGCTACAGTGTCTCACCAGCCTCCGAGTGAAAGTCAGTTTTTATTATGGGTGCTCATCACTGTGACTCAGCAGTGCAGCTATAAAAGTACAGACCTACTGACTTGTTCTGTGCTGTTGTTTATAGCATGTTTCAACTATGCTTTGTTTTCATTGATTCTCTCCCACACAGACATTGTGTGTTTGTTTGCGTGTTTGTGTGTGTGTGTGTGTGTGTGTGTGTGTGTGTGTGTGTGTGTGTGTGTGTGTGTGTGTGTGTGTGTGGTGTGTGTGTGTGTGTGTGTGTGTGTGTGTGTGTGTGTGTGTGTGTGTGTTAATGCATGTGTATGTGTGAGCGCTAACTTGTTAGCTCTGCTCCTCTGAACCCTCTGGCTCTCCAGTCTGTACTGTCTTACAACATATATTGATGTTTATTAAAAAACAAACAAACAACAAAAAAAACAGGGATTGACCCTAAAAATCACCCTCTCTTTCACTATTTCTTGCTCTCTCTTCTTGTGGTTTTCTGTATTTCCATCCCCAAGGGCTTAAGGTCAAGGCAGGTACAGTAGGAGTCTTAAATTCCACTCCTTGTTTCTTTTCACTCAAAAATGAAGTTTGCTGCAGCTCATAATGGGGTTTCTTGAAGGAGGTCAGTTGAAGTCAATAGAGTCTTTAACAGTCCTTTATTATAAGATGCCGCTTAGGAGCAAATACTTTTATGGCAATTTCTACTCCAAGGACAGAAGCAATGGGTTTAATCTCCTTGTGTATGTGTGATATGATGTAAAATAAAGTAAACCATTATGATGTCATTTATTGTCATAGAACCAGCTCCAGTTTTGAGATAATAAATTAAACAATGATATTTCTCATTAATCACTAATAGTTAACTATTTTCCTTTTACCGGTTTGTTTAAACTACAACACTCCACTGCAAATCTGTCAAATCAAACACATTTAAAGCTCATTTGATGTCTCATTGATTCAGTCAGGGATTTAAACTCCCCCACTGTAAAACATGTCTATATATATGTTTTGTTTTGTTTTTTTTTTTATCATTACATGTCCTTAAAAGAGATCACCACTTGTTTAAATGAAAGATGGACTACATCAGACAAATTGTTCATGAAATGTTGAGGCATCACATCATTACCTGTGTTTCGAGACGATGGGGACTGGGGCTCCCTGCTGGGTATAGCTGATGAAATCTAGATGTAATTTTACATGAAAGTCACAGGCACATGCACATGTTTGATCTGAGAAAAGTAATAATGGCACAGCATGAAAAAGTTCATGAAACAAAGGAAGAGCTAAATTGGACCCCAATTATGTAAGAAACACACAATTCTCTTTTTTGAATATTTGTACGTTTATAATTCTTCTTTTTTAGTAACTAACATGGGGAAAGACTGGAGGAAAAAAAAATTATACAACTGAAACTATGTCCTGGTCTTAGCCAGTCAGTTCCCAAAGAATTTACAGTGCTACTTTGATGTTGTAAACAACTTAGTCAGTAATGAGGAACACTGTTTTATTCTGTCTGGAGCAGCACTGCTTTTAATCAGGCTTTTTTGGGCATATTGGTGTTTTCTCCAGCATCATTTGGCAGTAATGAATGCCTTTTAATATTACTTTTATTCTATCTTATTGTTTTTTGTTGGTTATTTACAGCATCAGATAGGTCTTTATGTCACTGATCTCCTTCTTGCACTTGTTAAACTAAATTTTATATCTTTAGAAAACGTTGATAATGACAAATGAGCTGCTTCGGATGATGTAGTCCAGTCTGAGACAAATATCCTACTGAGAGAGATGAATGCACACTGCAGATGATAAAATTTAAATTAAAAGTATCGAGCACATTTTACATAAATAAAACTTAATTTCATTGCTCTGTTGATTTTGTAGACATTTTGAATTGAAGAATTCTCTTTTGCGAGTACAAGTTCCTACAGTGGCAACTCACCCATGCACACTTTTTGCATTACCAGCTCACAACAAAGGCAGAGATAACCTTTCTCTTCACAGAAATGATAGAAAGTATCTGTGCCTGATAGTCCCATCAGTGAAGAAAGTTCATTTGCCACAATATTAGAGGCCATGATTTAATGAAATACATCAAAGATCACAATGCAACACAGGTGTTTCAAATCTGACAGTGTAATCCTGCACATTTCAGAGAGCTTTCTGCTTTTGGCTTTCCTTTTTTAAAATTTTTCTGTGCCATTATCATCTTCTCCACGAGGCACAGCTGGTGTAGTGGCGTGGTAACGGTTTTCAGCACACAAACCAGCCCACTGTCCAATAACATGTGGCACATATGGCCCGCCAAAACTGGGAAGACACACAAACACACACACCCGCAAGCATCTCTGTCCTGTTGAACACTATTATACTCGGGGGTTTCCAGACAGGGCTGCCAGCTCGTACACACACACACACACACACACACACACACACACACACACACACACACACACATAATGGCACTGAATGGTTAGTTTGGCAGATGTGGCAAAAGACACTGTGACTCCATATGCAGTAACTGTTGTGTTTTTGGCCGGTTTGGTTTATCCTGGCACTCTCTTGGACCAGTTTGATAGTTTGGCAGTTGGACTTTCAGAAAGGCGGGAAAAGCCACCTGTACAGTTGTAGGGATTCATTATCCTCAAAGTTGGATGCACATCCCTCAGCATGTTTTTACCAAATATATTCAAACTATTATTTGAATATCATTTTCAATTAACAAGGCTGATATATTGATACATATATATTTTAATTCTCTTAGTGTCCTTTTTAAACTACACATCATAAAACCGTGATATAGCTTAAATGTTGTCTTTTCGTGGACTTAAAGTGAGCTATAAAACTGAGCGGGGTACTGCAGTGATTAAATACTGCACTTGCATAAAGTTGGGGGACTCCTAAAAGACAGATTTATAAGAGAATGGTTAAAATCAAATCAGAACAGGCCAAGTATTGGTCGAGCTGCAAAAACACTGCATCTTACATCTTGCATAAAGTGGTAACTAGCTTTTATTGTACAAAATAGGCTTGGTGACATTATTTGAGTTATTATTTAGACTTTGGAAAACTTTTCCAAGAGCCACAGTTACACAACTATCATCACAGGCTAAGGAGTATTTTCCTGCGAAAAGTTAACTGAACCTTATATGTAAAATTGATTTTTTTTTTTTTAATTTTTGATTATAATGGGGATCTTTACATGGAATTTAGAGCGACCAGGCCATTGATCTTCTTGCCAATATTAGCTGGTAAAAAAGATTTACAGCGTTGCCTATGTTTGTGCATCTTTGTCCAAGTATTTCCGTCCTTTGAAGGATTTCATAACCAATCCTGGCTTTTCAGCAGCGTATAGTCAAGCAACAAACCGTGCCGGGACATCTACCGCAAATAAACTGGTTGCATCCTTAGCCCACCAGATGCACACAATCACAACATGGTTGTCTACTTGCTGAAATTTGCTTCATGGTATGTACTGTGTGGTGAGTAGCCATCTGTAAGCTATATATCTTGTATTTGTGCCAATGACGTCATGTGTATGTGGTTACATTTTCTGTGAACAGAAAAATGACCACAAGAACTATGTCATAGTGTCAAAATAGGGTTAATTCACCAAATCAAAAGAACATGAAATAAGTGTTTGTGAGCCTCCTTCGGCTCGCTCATTACTCCATAGCCATCTCTGTTTCTCTTTCACACTGTCTTGTGTTGGTCTCTTTTTCGCCATCCTCGTCTTTCCCCACTTTAGTCTGAGTGTCTTCCCTTCTCTCCTTTCTTTCTTCCATCCTGTGGGAGGGGAAGATTTAAACTTTGAACAAAAGACACAAGGAAGAAAACTTTGCAGAAACATTTGAAGTGTTTTTCCCCCTTCTCTGTTCTGAGAAATGTCATCCACACCCAAGGAACAGTTTCAAAAGAATCAGAAAGTAGCTGACTAAAGCCAGACAATGCCCATGGCTCCCTCTAGCTTCTCCAAATCCTTGTATTGTTGCAGTGGTTTGTGTTGCTTCTTCCTCTAGGCCCCTCCAGGGTTTTGGTTTATCTCTGCTCAGTGCTGAGGTCTTGTCAGAAAATGAGGGCAGGGCTGCCGTTTTGGCCTCAGGTCAAAATCGCATCTCACAAAAGTTTATTTTTAGTTTGAAAATGAACTAAACTCAGAGCCAGTGACAAACTTGTCAGTTCTAAGTTGATGGAGTATTTTGTTTGTTTTTAAATACAATTCCACAGAAACACAGAAATACTACCTGCTCAACAGGCAGCTAGTCACTCATCTTGACTTTCATCCTGAAAGACAGTTATGCATGTTATCCTTACTTGGTACAGTGTTTGATATATTAACCGAGACTCAATGAATATATTAGACACAATGTGACACCTGAAAGTGATCATGAATAGAAATTTGATTACTATTATCTATTTTCTTTAATAACAAGAGTAGTCCGGAGAACAGCACTGTTAAAGTTGGGTGTTTGAGAGGAACTGTTTTCACTCCTCATGTAATTATCATCTTAAAGACACCTATGTTGCAGGTTTCTAGGGACAGGAGCAGCTCTCCCCTTCCCAGAATAGTTTTTTCCACACTCTGCTGTTTTAGAGTTTAGTTCAAGTCCTTTAAGCTTTTAGTTCCATCACTTTTGGTCTTCAGAGCTGAGGAAGGGAGGTGTGTCCAATGAATTATTTACAGAGCAGAGAGTTAAGATAACAAAATGCTTCAGAGTTTCAGACAGGCTGGTGCCATCGGGGTTATACAGACTTTGTAGTGAACTGAGCATTGGAGATCTTTGGTGTTAGTCAAATCCTGGTGTAATAAATTATATCTTAAAGGGTCTTTAATTGAAATTACAAAAAACTACATTTTCTTAAGTGGTCAAGTGCTATCTTGTCATGCAGAGAGTCCCAGATTTTGTCGCCCAAGCTTCAAGATATGTGTCTCTGATATTTTTGCTTTCACTTGAGTAGAATGGAGGTGAGCAGATTTTTCACTGTGGTGATTACACAGAAAATACAGTCCATCATCCGTGGATTATACTGAGTAATGGGGACATGTGTCCTCAAGGATATGTTGCTATTTGATCTTTTTAAAATGTATTTTCCAGTGTTTTGACCACCACAAGCTAGACCCCAATCACCTCTATTAGTGTGGATCACCTGGAGAAATTTTAGATAAAATCTGGGGAACTAAAATCAAAGGGATTGCCATGGTTAGATACCGGTAGAGGTAAGTTGGATGAATAATTTTATTTCTTGATTTATTTAATTATTATTATTGTTTTTGTTATTAGTACTTGTAATAGTTGTATTATGAGTGAACCCATAGACAACCAAATAGGTAATTTGTCCCTACCCTCATACATGACCCATAGGATCCTAACATCAACAGGCTTACTGGGCCTTCATCTTCTCGGTAAAAATAAAAATATGTGATTAAGGTATTGTAGTGGCTGTGTTTGGTTAGCTTCAAACACAAAAACTAGGTTTAGGTTAGGTTTATGAAAAAAAATGGTGGTTTGGGTTCAAATAAGCCGTTTCTGAAGGTTAGAGGACCTTTTCATACCACGTCAACTGGCTTTCCCCTTTTCCCCAGTCATAATTACTATGGCCGCTAGACGTCTTCTAACAATAAAATGTAACTATGGGTTTTAATAGGCTGCTTGCACAGTATGTTTACGCCCATTTATAGGAAGAGTCTTTTTGAACCAAATTTTGCATTTTATTAACTTCACATTACTTATAGCCTCTTTATTATTAGTATTTAATGTTCATTATAATGTGAGTAAATTCTGCTTGTTCATTTAATCAATTCATTATAAGTAAAAGTAGCAGTAGTAGTAGCAATAGTTACAGGAGTATTGCCCATCCAACAGTTGAAGAATTACCTTAAGAAAATGTTAAAGGGTTTCAATAGTGTCTGGTCGATAGGATGGGAGGACAAATGAAAAACAAAGTAGCCACTTTTAAAAAAAGACAAGTTCAAAAAGCGTCTAAATTTAAAAGTGCTATTACACATTATGGTTGTCTCCAATCATTACCCTAAACAAGCCACTATAATCTGTGGAAACAAAACTGATTGTGTTTAGGATTTTGTAGACCAAGTGTAGCAAGCAGTTTTCCTGTAGAGAATCAATCCAGACAGATTTACCGTATCCCCCATGGTGGATATGTAGAATTGGTGAACCCACACATGCAGGCATGTACGCACGCACACAGACACACACGTGTACACACATACAGATGTCTCAGAGGTCTGCTTAAGTGGACATTTAATCATCAAGGACCTTTTCCTGCTGGCTGCTCCACTGAGTGGGTCAGACACACAAATTCACACAAGCTTTTCCTTGGTGTTTCACACCAGCAAATACACACGCACACACACTCACACACACACACACACACATACACACACCCTGTCGTGTGGCATTGTATTGATTCTCAGTGTTGTTCTTGTGCTGTTGGTTAAACAAGACAGTAATAATGGAGCAACATTATTTAGTGTGCTTATTGAACTGTGACTGGGCGACATTGATTGTCGTCTTCTGCTTTAGGAATACGTTCTTGCATCTGTGTGTGTGTTTGTGTCGATATACGAGATCGTGGCTGTGAACAAGAGTAGTAGTAGATGTAAATTTTTGTTGTTTGTTTGT
>CM029115.1:15425000-15520000 GCA_016859345.1 Istiophorus platypterus
ATGACTGAGGTGTTGCTGTGGGTGGGGAGGACTACGCAAGATGGAGACACCAACAGAGCAGAGGTCTGCAGCTCTTCCCAGTAGTACCACTCTTCTGCTCACTCAGTTCACTAATTTCTTTGTCATGATGGATAGGCTGATGACATATTAATTTTTTATTTTGCTGCCACACATTTCAGTCACACAAACAAGCAACCAACCATGTTTAGACAATTAGATTCCGCTGAAAAGGAAGAATGCAAACAGAAGGCAAACAGTAGTGCAGGGAGTCAGCCGAAAACAAATTAGGCTTTATTAAACATACATTAACATAACATTTTAGTTGAATTTGGGCGGAGTAGCAATGAGACTTCTCAGATTATGAATGCCACAAACCACACGTACATGCATATGAGTGGATGTTAGTTGTCAGCTGGTAGCGAAGCAGCTGGTGAATGAGCCATTGATTGTGAAGCATGAGAAGGCAAATGAAGCCAATCAGCTAATGCCGATGAAACTTTAGTCCAGTGCAGAAAGCATCTGTAGTCCAAGAGGGGATGGAGTTATATTGGCTGATTCGATAATATCACACATGCAGTTTTTTTAATTGCACAGATCAAATCTCCACAGCACTGGTGCACAGTACTCCAGTATTAATCCAGAAAAAACCTATAATCTGTTAAAAATAACGTACCACTTGACAACACTAGGTTAACTATGATAATGACATGAATGGAAAGAAATGGAAGGATTTTTTGGTTTAGAGCTTATAGAGGTCCTCTGACCTTCTGACAGTCAGTAGGTCACATTACTTCTGACCCATTAGCTAACCGGTACCTCAGCTCTAGTCTACCCTAGCAACATGCCCCCCCGCCCCCGTCCTTACCCCCTACTCTCTCTCCGTGCTTACCTCATGTCCTGAAGATGTGTCATACCTCTATGTTTGGACTGTCAGAGACATTTATATCTTAATTCTGCTACCCTGGGTGACAGGGCTTTCCGTTACCCTGGGTGACAGGGCATTCCGTTACCTCCAGCGGCGGGGCATCCCGTTTCACCCGGTGACAGGACATTCCATTGCCCACAGTGACAGGACTGGGAATCATCGGGCTTCGAGCAGGAGTCGAGCCACAGAGCTGCTGTGGCATGTGCAGAGAGGAGACATGGGCATGCTAGGGGTGACTTTCTGTGTGTGTGTGTGTGTTTGTGTGCGATAACGCATTGTATGCTAGTGGGCAAACAGATGTCGTGTGTGATTTTTGTTTTTCTTTTTTTTATTGACTGTGTTAAATTGCAACCACCAGGGGTTCTTACAAGTGGGTTAAAAATTGCATATAGGAAAAGGCTAAAAAGGTTTGGCGTTAAAATTAGAGGGCAAGAAATGAATACAAATCACCCAAAGTGTTTTTTGCAAATGCAGATGTTTGTGTGTTCCTAGAGACACGTAGAGTAAAGGGCACTGGGGATGGGTAGCTCTAGGAAACAATGAACAAAGGGCGGCGAAGGGTGAAGGAGAATGCACTTCACAGGGGAGAGCAGCGCTGCATGACTCTGCACTGCCCTAAATCTCAAACCATTTCCCTAATTTATTCACTTCACCTGCTGTTTTCGTCTTGAGACTAAGAGTCAGTCAATTTGGTGGTACAGAAGCTGACTGCTTCAGCTCTACCAAAATGTTTTTAGCTCATAGCAGACAGTTGAATCCATCTAGATTTGGAGAAGCAGGCGGAAAGAGGGTGACACATTTAAAACTGCAATGCCCTAAAATAATCACCGGTAGAGGTGACAATTAGAGCGGGTGAGCTGCAGAGTTCACAGACAGCTATATGCCTTTGCTGGGCTTCTCAGTGGGAGGGCGGCTATAAATCAGAAACTGGATCCCTCGACGGCAGCGCACATACACACATGGATACACACATGTCATTTCCATCGCCCTTAACATAACCACTCAATCTTGAATGTCAACATACAGGTCACTTGCTCTAATGTTACATTCCTTAACATTTACCATCCTATGTTTTTTTCTCAGGTATTACCTCTGTTCCTGCTTGTCTTCCACCCGAGGCTAGAACAGTGGATTCTGTTACTATTCAGCGACCCTGTTGCCTACATGGGACATGGCCAGAAAAATTCTTAAAATCTGATCTCCCAGTTATAAAGTTAAGGGACCGACCACAGGACTGGACATTTGCCACAGGCCTCTCGTGTTTCTTCTGTGGCTGTATTTATTTAAATCAATGTTCACATTTAGAAAAAAAAAAAAAAACACAGACCGCATTGCCCCCCCCCCACCTTTCCAGTTTAAAGTATCCATCATTTCTCATAATACTGTATGTGTGCTGAGTTTGCCTCGACTGATTACAGTGTAAGCCTCACCATAAAAATGTGAAGATAGCAAAAATGTGTATTTAACCCTTCATCTTCACTTTCTGTGACAAACTAATTGCAAGTGTCTTGTCTAACTGTAAGCTGATCAAGCTGTGGGATATTTCTATTTCCTGAATCCAGTGAAATGAGTATGAAGGCAATCCTGGTCTATTTTGAAAGAGGGGAGAACAGGAAAGACAAATGAAAGGCGTGTGAGGAAGACAGGAACAGCTAATCAGTGTGAAAAAGCTCATTGCATTCTACATTTTCACTCGAAGAGGAAGGCAACATAAAACTAGAAACCATTAGCAGCCATTAGCATGGTGTCAGTCAGCAGCAGAATAACAGTTAGCAGGCAGAGGGACCATGTAACTGAGGCTGTTTGGATGGAAGAAACTCAACTTTTAGCTGGCAATGCTGTAATGCTCCAACAACGTCTGGTATCACCTTTCCGCTTGTTTCACAAAGACACACACGTCAATGGATGCCATCAATACACGTACGCACATGCCTGCAAACACCCATTTTCTTTTTCTCCATCTTGTTTCCCCTGCTCCTCTTTTCACATGTTTTCTTAATACTGTGCTTGCAAGGACCTTCGCTGACTACATTATACTAAATCTTAACTTTTCTGTTATCCATATGTAATCTTAAAGCAGTGGTCTAAATCTTTCTTGAAAACATACAGAGGATTTCCCTCATCTTACTAACCTAGGGAAAGGATCACTCTTTAAGTACAGAAAATATCTATATGAATAGGACCTTTCTACCAGAGAGACACAGAGGCTCAGCTTGAGATACACCAGGAATCTTTTGCGTCTCACCAAAAATGGCTAATTTGTTTCCTGGGCATATGTCATATATTCAGCAGCGGGGAAAGAGGTATCGGCTTACAGGAGACACGGTCACGGATGCTTAAATGCACACACACACACACAGACCTACTGTCAGTCCCCTAGGTTAGAATTACTGGGTTTGGAAATAGATTGCCTATGTGTTCCTGTGTTCCTAGTATTTAGTTTTAAGTACAGTCTGTAGTTGTAATTTATTTTCCACATAAAACAAAAGGTTCTATTCATTTGTGTGCCAGAAATGGGTTCTTTGGGAAAATGACACCTCATCTGAGGGGGGAATAATTTTGGAAGTATTAATCAATCTGGCGTCTCTCCCTCTCAAGCTTACTTTCTCCTGCCCCTGTACCTCGCCTGCTCCCCAAAAAGGAAAACAGTTTGTCAAAACAGTCAATTTGCAGAGTCGGCCCTTCCTTCATCTTTGTCTCTGCTCTTTTCACCATTCTGCTCCTTTTCCGTCTTCCCCTCCTTGCTTCCATCCATGTAAAGGAAACAGTTTAGAGAACAGTTAGTCAATCGGACCACTCCATCCCGCAGAGGGAGTGCAGAATAACGAACACTGCCGGTGGATAATGGCCATGATTTAGCTCACCAGTCAAATGGTTGCATTGCTCTTGCTGCAGAATGAATGGACGTAATAAGATACCCCTTGGATAAGTAGGTCTCACATGAACTGCAGGGCTGTTGAACTCCGAAAGCCTACTTGTAACAGTTATTTTTTAGTTTAAAAGGAATATGTTTTATTGAAAGAAAGACAGTTATTGAGAGACGGTACAGGGTGCAAAGAGAGGGTGATGGATGCAGAAATTAAAGAGGAAATCACAAGTGCTTCCCCCATTACCTTCAAGCTCATAGAGGGAGATGGGGAACCATTGGCCTGATATAATGTCTGCCCTGGGAAGCATAGAGGAGGTCAGGGGAGGAAAATGGGTTGATTTCTATCTCACAGCTGCTGTTAAAAATTCTGCACATGAAGCCAGTTCTTCAGTCAGTCAGCGCATCAGTGAGTAAGGCAGTCAGTAAATTTAACAGTTGGATGTTGTGAGAAATGTCTTATGTGAGACGTCCCTCAGACCCATGCAAGGACTCGAACACACACAAGTATTCATACACACACATTTCACACCAGGTCAATAAAGTTATAAGGAACAGCAGTAATCTAGGCTTCATTCCATACAGCCTTCAAGCTTAGCTACATTTTACAAGCATTTGCAAATGTGTGTTGTCGACATTTTGATTTAATTAGTTATATGTGTGTGTTCCTGCCTCTGCGCGGGTGTGTAAGTGTGTATAAGTTTACATGTTGTGTTTTTCTCTGCCTGCATGTGTTTGCGTAGCTGTTGACATGCGGTAGTGATTACATGTTTATTTCCAGTGCTTGAGAGCTGGAGTTGTCTATTTGAAACACATGTTTTCTTTGTTCCTCTGTTGGCTACTGTGTAAGCTGAGAGGGTGGTATACACCCACACACACAAACACTGAGGCAGGGTGGTAACTTGCAACTGAGTCAACACTAATTTATGCCATATTGTATGTTTTCAGGCCAACTTTTTCCATTCTTTTATTTTTTTGGCTTTCTTCCAGTGGCTTTGTGCCATGTAGAAAATCAGCTTCTTTCTAGATCAGATTTTGTTTCTGGTGCTTTGGAAAATAAAGAAAAAATGTCACCAGACAAAAAGGTCAGTCAATAATTTGATCTAAAATAAACATAGTTTAGCAGAAACAGCTGAGAGTTATCAGTAGGTTAATTGGTTCATAGATTGTGATCTATAGATCCGGACTCCTCTCCTCTCTTTCTTCTGTGAAATCACACATCATTATGGAAAAAAAAAACTCAAACAGAAAAAAAACACACACACACACATACAAAACAGTCTGTGTAAGAACTACAGAACAAAATATGGACTTAATTTGGCACTCTAAAGACCTTGTCATACCAGGGACTGCTAGGGGGAAATTACTTAGTGTTTTCATCTAAAAAATTAGTGACACTGTTGCTCCTTGTGTGGCAAGTTGGTGAAGTATTGCTTGCAAGCTGCCTGCTAACACACTAGCGAAGGGGAAAAAAGCTCTTAGCGCTAACCAGCTTTCTAATTGCTTTACTAACCCGTCTTCCATCTTAACTGGTGTGTTTGTATGTTTGAGTGTATCAGTAGATAACCATTTGTCCTGTATGCCAGTCATTGTCAATGTCATGGTTTATCTCATGGTGTGTGTGTGTGTGTGTGTGTGTGTGTGTGTGTGTGTGTGTGTGTGTGTGTGTGTGTGTGTGTGTGTGTGTGTGTGTGGTGTGAGAGAGAGAGAGAGAGAGAGAGAGAGAGAAAAGGAGAGAGACAGACAGACAGACAGGCAGAAAGACAGGCAGAAAAAAGGACACACAGCGTGGTGGTTAGCATTCAAATGAGCAGACAGCATTGAGCCAATAAGTCAGAATCTCTGCCTTTCCTTCTTTCTTCTGTTGGCATTTCTCTTCATTTCGTCCTGCCGCTCTCCTCATCTCTCAGCCGTTCTCCCGTCTCCGTCTCCCTCCATCTCCTTCCCGCTCTATCTCTCAGCCCCACACTGTGACATGAAGAGACCTTCTTCTTCCTTTTTTCTTTATTTGGACAGATTGAGTTATCCACCATTTGAAAAAAGAATACACCCACACTCATAATATGATTCATAGCACAGGAGGGACAAATTGTACTTTTTTGAAGAACAGTAGCTCCTGTATATGGTAGTTGACCAGCTGAGAGCACATCCTGAAACTAGTTTCTCTTTATATTATAGATACCGAGAGATGAACTTCATGTATTGATTTTCTCCTGAGTGCATGTGGATGTTTCCGAAGTTCACCTTTACTTTCTTGCACTATCTCTTAATTCTGTCCTCCCTTCTTCTATTCTCACACTCGTCCTCCAGCAGAAATGAAGGAGAGTATTCCTTTCATTGCAAGTTTTACTGTTCAGGGGCGCATTCTTTAAGAGGGGTTCTATACAGGTGTTTTTGTGCGTGCACACCAGTATGCATGCTGATATGACAGCAGTGTCTGGTTTATCTATGGCAGGTAGGTCAAAGCATGCATTTGTAGGTGTGTGTGTCAGTCAGACATTTACTGGTGTTGTGAGTATTTATGCATGAAGAAATGCAGGTATGTGGCTGTAATGTGGTGTATTGTGTTACCACCAAGCACGCGTTCTCTCTCTAAATAGTAGGCTCATGTTCGAAATCAGCAACTTAAAATTTGGCCTTTAGCATGCAGAGTAAACACACACACACACACACACACACACACACACACACACACACACACACACACACACACACACACACATACACAAGAGTCAGTGTACGTACAGCTGCCTCATCAGCTAATACTACATATCTGACATCCAGCTAGCTCCAGCTGGATGATTGACATGCGAGACAGCCAATTATAAAAGGCAGGGAAATAAACTAAACATGTAGCAGTGGGATGCTCATGTTGACTTATGAATAAAACATTAGAAAACTGGCTTATGGTTTGATTTGGATTCTGTTTCACGTTTGTTTGTTGCTGCATGTTGTTGGCTGATTGACAATATTGGGGAAAAGTGTCGAGTAGTGGTCTGTGTTGTCTGTGTGTCTCTTTGTGCCTATGTGTATTTACAGAAAATGCCAAATACTGACACATGGTAAAAATCAATGCCAAAATGTCACTATGAATTTACTTACAAAGTTTCTCTCTGAGAACGCATCTCAAGAGTTTTTTGAATTTTGTCACAGAACCCGACGATGTGGCTCCTTTTTTTTTTAAAGATCAAACAACTGTTGGCTGCTACTCGACTTAACTACAGTAACTTGACTGTGAATTGCGTACCACGTGTCATGAGGAAAAATTAGCATCCATATATTTTTGTAATCATTAGGTAGGTTTGTTTTAGTAAAGTGTTGCAATTCGGTAAGATTTGATTTCCTGCAATACATTATAGAAGGATTTGACTCTACTTTTTACATTGCTGGAGGAATTGTTACTTTAGCCTATAATGGAGCTCTGAAGATACGAAGTAACTGGGGAAATCAAACCCAGATCACTGTTAACTGAGAGCCCAAGCAAGGGAAAGAATGTAATGCAGGAATGTGAGGCAGCCTGGGAGCGCTGAGCCACAAACCACAGGGTGACCTAGGGGATGGCAAACCCTCTCGCTCTCTCTCTCTCTCACTGGCTCGTTCTCTCTCTATATCTCTCTCCCACGACCCCCTTGGCTTCCCAGGCTACTGAAAGATGGAACCCAGGACACACACCAGTGCTCAGATGGCAGCACTTAGTTGGGATGGTTGCCCATTTGAAAGTGTAACTCCACCCTAAAGGCAGATCCAGAGAGAAGTGCCCACACAAAATGGACTTTAAACAAATTTATGAACAGTTTCTGCCCTCGGGGTGCTTTTAAAAAGGACAAACACTGCTGTCTCAGATGCACATAATCCGTTGCCAACCTTTACGGGGGACAAAGACTCAGGCACAGGCAGGCTTCAATGTATGTTCCTACATACGTACTAGGGTACAATCTAGCTCAATTTGGGGCAACAGAAGCCCTGAGGCTAGAAAGGTTTTCTTTTTTTATTATTTTATTTCATTTTTTACTGGGAAATAACTACATTCAGGGATTCAGGGAAAAGAAATTTGGGAGAAATATAATTGTAAAAAGGAAAATTGCTAATAAAAGTTTTTCTCCATAGATACACCTAAGAGCCTCTCAGTCAGTTTAGCTCTCAAGTTTATCCGGTAGTGTTATACTGTGTGTGTGTGTGTGTGTGTGTGTTTTATTGGCACAGCACACTCCAGGCTGTTGCTGCAAAAGAAAAAGGCGTATTTAAAAACAGTTCCCACTGTATCTCCCTGCAAATCTAATCTTGAGATTTTCTTTTGATTTTAGTTGAATGCTTGGTAATTTCACAGTTTGTGAATGGTTGTGGAGCATCATCTTTGTTTAGAAGTCATGCAAGTAAGTTAGAGGTAGATATAAAAGCATCCTGTAGAGCAACATTGGCTTGAGTCTGTTGGCAGAAATATAACAGACTGTCATTAGGCTCCTTATAAACCTCTATCATACTACCACACTTATAGAAAAACAACATCCCACATTGGCTCTCTCCCTCTCATGTTCTCTCCCACTTTATATATTTATTACTTCCTTAGTTTGGCTTTCCCGATGCCTGATCCCCAGTTGCTCCCTCTCCCCATCTCTTTGTTGCTTCCCTGCCTGACTCTGTCTTTTAGCTATGTTTCCAGAGGATTGTGTCTTTTGGACTTTGCTGCATTTAAATTTTGACTTTCTAATATACTCAGAGAGATAAGGACAATGAGTGGGTTGCTTATCTGTATTTTATTAGTCTCTGTTGTTGTCATTGCTCTCCTGGATTATTGTGAAAATGCATGCCATTCTTTTTTTAAAAACATGTCCCACTGTCTCTCTTACTATATTTCTATGCCCTGTATTTCCTCCTTTTTTTACTATCCACCCTTGCATTTGTTCTTTTTTATGTAAAAAAGAGAACACATTTTTTTACATGCTTTTGAGTAGATGCTGAGAAAAAAATACCATTGTTGTAAACAAGACAGGGGAGAACTCCCAGAAATAGTCTGAGAATTCTGGATAAGCTGCTTGTCCACATCACTATCGGCAAAATAAGTGACAACCAATTTTACCAAGTGGGTCATGAGAAAGACTAACACACATTTAAAATAAATAAATAAATAAATAATAAAAAAAAATAAATAAATTTAAAAAATCAGTCCGTTTTGCAGGATAAGGCAGAGTTTGTAAAGAATAAAGGTATAAACGTAGCAGCACAGGTCTCATCAAGCAATGTCACAAATGGCTTCCATGTCTTCAAAATATGATTTTGTGCATCACATTGCTAAAACAAATGTGTTCCATTTTAGCAACAGCAAGCGTTTTATTGGGTGAGGAAGACTTCCAGTTCAATAACGTTAATTTCTTAGCTGCAACCATGTCTACCATAAAATTCGACTGTTGATAGGAAAGAGCCCTGGTCCTGTCAGAGCAACCAAATTTTACTAAATCATATTCTGTGTGTGTTTTATAGAGTTATTAAAACCAAATAAATATGTTCTCCTAGAAATTACAGAGCACTGGATAGTACTGGACACTAAGCTGAGTTTTGGAATAATGCAGTCTGCTTAGGACTTTTAATTGAATTAATTTGTCAATAGAATTTATAGAACAGCTCTGTAAACTGAACAAGCCCTCCTCCGACAGCTTATCAGACACTGGAATGCCCGGTTCCTCAGCCCAGGCCCCCTTAATGTGATTGGCATTTGCTGGTACCATAAAAGCAATGACAGACTGGGAAATCGAATCTTTAGAGTTTGGGTGTGAAAGACATAAATTCTAAAAAAAACGTGGCCCTTTGGTTCGAATGTGAATACTTGGATACAATCCCATGCAAAAATGTTTGGTACTTGTAGTTGATGTATTAAATGAGTAAAACCATTCCTTTCTAATTTTGGAAAAGTTGCCGAAGATGAATTTTTACTTGATTGGCTAGTTGATTAATCCACTCTTTGTACAAACACTTAGATTTGTTTTAAGTCTGAATGTTTAGGTATGAAAATTCCACAAGCCCATATATAGACTTGTGACTGTCATTTGTCATCGCAGTGTGGCCCTGTGATAAGTTGACAGCTGTATATTGCACACATAATTTTCTCTGGAGCCGTTTGTGAATTCTGTCACTCTAAGTCAGAACATGAACATGAACATGAACATGAAATCCACTGTTTTTGTGTGTGTATGTGCATTCGTGTCTGTGTGCATCACCGTGTGGCAGCTTGATTGTCTGTGTGCTGTCCTCTGCTCTGGTAGCAGCTGTGTAGAGTGTGTGTGTGTGTGTGTGTGTGTGCGTGTGTGTGTACTTGTTGGTGGTGGAGAGGGTTTGACTGCAAGAGTACAAATGTCTAATCTCATTCAAAGTGTGTGAGCACCCTGAGAACCCTTTTTTGCTCTAACCTTGTAAATGCATCATTAGTAGACAGCTTAAAAGTGGTTGTAGGGAAAGAGAAGGGAGCGGAAAGAGGTCAAGAAAAGAGGAGGGAAGGAGGAATGGATGAAAAAGATGGGGATGTAGAGTAAGATTACAGGGAAGATAAATAATTTCATATTAAAGGAAGTAAAGAGTTTGTGTGAAGGCGCATATGCTTCACTTAAATTCATCAATGGTTGCTTTTGTGCATGCTGGAGAATTTTTATCCAAAACAAAAATGAAGGCATCAGTGAACGTGTCTATTTACAATATATAGCATAAATCTATCATACATGTTCTTGACTGAAATTACTATTCAGTCTGTGAGGTACATAAAGGGCTTCTTGAGCAGTGTGGTCTCTTGGCCCTTGACCGGGGAGCACACTCCGTCTTTGTGTGTGTGTGTGTGTGTGAGTGTGTGTGCGTGTGTGTGCGTGTATACACATAACAATGTGCACGGACGCACACAAACACAACTTGTTTAATAAATCAACCAAGACTCAGGAAGAGAAGTGAGTAGATGTCCCCCCATTGATTTCCCCTCTTGAGCTCAACTTTCAACGCTTTCTCTCTCCATCACCCACACACTCACAAACACATACATACACACACCGCAGTCAGAATATTTACCATTTTTTTTTTCACCGTTTCTCAGATGTGTACCACTTCCTGGTTCTCACAGGGCAGCCACTCAGGGGACAGATAATAATCTGTCTACCAATCAGCACTAACAATTCCCATCCAATCACAGAGTGTCAGGTCACTAAATATTGTTGACTTAATATTTTTTTCCCCTCTGGTTTTCAACAGGATCTCAGGGTTTCTAATGGAACAATAGAGAATTGGAAAACCCTTGACATTTTCTCACATATATTGGTTACTCTCTGTCTCGCTCTCTCTCTCTCTCTCTCTCTCTCTCTCTTTCTCTTTTCAGTTCTCTCTCTCTTCCTTTCTCTCTCTCTCTCTCTCCTTCCTCCTCTCTGTGTCACACATACACACAGGCACTTAAAAATGGGGACAAGCACACACATGGGGTTTTGGAAAGTGGTCTAGGACATTTGCTCTCCTAAGCACTTAAAGGGGATTTCATCAAGAGAAAATGGAGGAGAAAAGAAATGGAGAGGGATGAAGGAAAGAGGGAAGGAGGGAGGAAAGGGTAGTGTATCTAAGTAGGATAATAGAAGAGTTGTTTCTTCCTCAGAGCTGGTTTTTAGTACCACCTTGCTCCAGTGTGTTCTCTATATAATTTAGCAAAAGACATTTCTTTTTAACATTTCTCCAATTTAGATGGTTTATTAGGATATATACAAATACGTAATTTCTCCGCATCACTTATTTGCTTTCTTGTGTTAAGTTGGACTTAATAATATCCTTTTTTTAAGCATTTTTTTTAAAGCCAATGGTGAAAACATGCTTGCAGTGATGGACGCAGAGCACAGAGGCATGTGCCAGTAAATTAGTTTGTCTTAACATCATTTTCCCCTTGGCTTGCTCCACCGCTTAGTCCTCTGTGAGCCACTCCAAATATTATTGCTCTACACTCAAAAGGAAAATCAGGAAACATGGGTAAGTGAGGGGAGAGGAGAGCTGAGCGTGGGTTCTGTATGTTCTCAAATGCGCACATACAATTGGCCTTTTCAAGACCTCCGCACACTTAACCAATTAAGCAGGAAAGAGACTTCTGCTTCTGTTTGTTTTCTTTATTTCATTTGAGAGAGGGGGGCCAAAAAAATGCATAACAGAAAGACATTGTTGTCTTTCTTCATTTTTCATTGTACAGTTGGTGCTGTAGGGTAGTTTCTAGAAAAGAATGAAGACACTAATCTGCCTGTGGGGTGGTGGTACAGTTGACTAAATTTTGGTCTAATAATTGGTCAAGTCTCTTTTCCTCTCCTTTCCTCTCCTTTTCCCTATGTCACTGTTACTTTCATCTTGTCATGCATAGACACTCATCTTGTTCTTTTTCATAATGTTTTTCCTCAGCCTTATTTTATCTCTCTTGATAAATCTTCTTTCTCTCTTTCTCCCACTCTGTCTTCCCTCCTCCTTTAGGCAAAATGACACTTACCACTTGTTCTGTATAAGCAAAACTCCCTCTATCGCATTCTTCCCCTTTATCTCTTTTTCTCTTCCTACACACTTAACCCTATTAGTTACCCTCCAGTTAACTTGTCATTTCAAGTCAGTGCACCTGCACATGCGCACAGACAATGCCAGTCTCCTTTTGTAGCAGGCCTATCTCACTTATACGCATACACAGGCCCTTTGCTCTACCATTGTGTTACCAGCATTACAGTTTACAAGCAAGGCAGTGCGATAGAGATGGCGAGATACTGGGAAAGTGAGAGAGAGAGAGAGAGAGAGAGAGACAGGCCCCTACCTCTGTATTGACTGCTCAAAACAGACTGTTTGAAAGATGTGAAGAGAGGGAAAAGCCCTGACTTTATTTGCAAGAAATTCTGTAGCATTTTCTAAAGCATATCATAAACATTTTTTAATGTAGTATGGATGTTTCTATTGTAGTGATGCTGGTGTGGGTAACTGTAGCCTGAACACATAATGACAGGGCCTCAAGTATTTGAGTACCAGTTGTCTAAATGGATGGTTGGCTGTAAAGTGATGCTAAAAAAAAAATACTTTTGCATAGCAATCCAAATTGATTTTTGGCTGGTCAGCTGGCTGAGTTTCTAATTCATCGTCAGGGGCATTTACAGACACGGTTGCCTATTTCAATATTTGTTGCCAGATTTCCTGACTTTCCTGACATCACTGCACAGTGTGTAGATGGTTACCAGGCTGCTTCAAGGGGTTAAGACTGACCTAAACAAATTACAGTAGGACAACAAGAATACCATCAGTATAGAAGAACAGAGAAAAAAGCTACTGTCAAGCCCACGTGATAATACATACAGCCATGCCCCATTAATCTGCTATATAAGTTCAATATCACATTGAAATATTGTATTCCTAAAAAAAACTAACCTGTTATTCTGATTTCCTACATTTCCCCTTGTGCATTTTGACATTTACTAAAGGACTTTCAATAGTGCAATATTTATCTGCTCAAGGGTAAATTTGTTGCTTACAGTAAAGAGAGAGTGGACGTTCAGAGCTATGTGATATCTGTGGGTGAGAAAATGATATGTTGTGAAATGTGTATGTATTTTTCACTACATTCACGCAGGTACAAATTGCTGGATGGCTTCTATGTAGACATAGCTCAGTGCTGGCCTATCTCCTTACTCTAGCTTTTTGATTGACAGTCACCGCATGCCTTCAAGGAGCTATATATAAGTTTTGCTACTGGTACACAGTCGATGTTAGCATTAACATAGCACTATTTAACTACAAGTCGAGGGAAAAAAATTGCATTTTCAACATCAAAATTCATTACTTTGGTCACTTAGAGCTGTCTCCAGCAGATGAAAGCGACACCAGTGTTAACTCTTGTTTTGATCTTATTTCTGTCACCTCTTTTCTGCCACTGAGCCCGCTAGCCCCGGCCCAGCCGGCCGATCTTGTCACTTTCCAATAGTGAGCAACCGTAGCATCCAGGCTACTCTGAAGGACAAGTGCTGCTGAGAGTGTGTATTATAATGAAGCTCTTGGCAAGCGAGAACAGCTCTCCAACACCATCCACTCCCAGCAAGACACCACATACATCGGCAGAGAAAACTTACATATCGCCCCTTTAAATACTAAATATTCATTTATTGCACAGATCCTGTTACAGCTCGAAGTGATAGCCAGCGCAATAAACCAGACTATGATGGGAATGCACAGACGGCGGTAAAAGTGTAGTGGGAATTTAATATGTATCATACACTAGCACACAAAATCACAATCATAGACAAATCAGAATCGACAAGGTAACGGTTTCTTGCATTTAGTGACCAAGAAATGCATTATGACCTCAGAAAAACTTCAACTACTGTGATACCAAAATATCACACACAGACACAGACATACATCCATGAAACACTTTGGCACGGTAGTCTCCTGAAAGCATGTTCACTCTCACTTACATCTCTACTCCATAACAAAATCTGCTACATGTGAACATGGGAAAGTGCCCTTAACACACTTGCACACTCATTAACACACATAAAGAGGAAGCTTTAAAATGTCCTCATGGTGGAAGATCAGTTTCATTCTGCTCAGTAAGAAATAAAGTTATTTTGTCATTTCGCATCCTGCCCTCAGGCCAGACAATAAATAGACATTCAGGAAACAAAAGTACAAATGTGAGTGGGAATTAACAAACTGACATTTTTGTGGTAATTACAAAGTTTTATAGGGTTGCTTACCTTATTTGGAGATTTTTCCAGTGTAGTATTAAAACCTCACTGGGCATTTGTTGTTTTATACTTGAATTAAGTATGTGCATGTCTCTTTATGAGATGGGCAATTTAAAGTTTTATACACTTAGTTGGAATGTGGGGGAATAAAAGTGAAGTGCAGTTAACCAGGAGGGAAGAATGGGTTTATTGTCTCCTTTTTTCAGCGCATTGATACTATACAGTTTGAAAAATAGGTCTTTAATTGCTAAGCTTCTTCTCACTAGTTCATTAGTGTCACTTCTTAATTACTTACTTTTACTTGTGTTATGCAGAAATTAATTCCCACATTGCTGTGCAGCGAAAGCTGTGTGTATTGGTGCCTGTGTTTGCTAAAGTAGTGGTGTGCAAAGGCTAGTCTGGTTAATACCAGCGACGTGGTACAGTAAGCTACATCTATTTTGTGTGTCATTACTCAGAATTTGCTCAGACCGAGTAAGAGTTTAGATCGTTTCTCAGATTTCTCAGAGATACTCAGAAATGATCAGGAATCCAAAAAATCCAACCAAATTTAGGTGCACATGAAGATAGATTTTGCAGTCCTTACGATGACTTCTTACTCACTGCAGATAAACTATCTTGTGTCTTAGCTTAACATGCATACATTTTCTTTGCTGTGGAATGCGGTTTCTTGCCGTGAGCGATTGATGGCCTTCGTTGTGTTTACAATACAAGAGGTAATAATATACCCTCCGAGCAGCACTTCTTCTTCAGTGCAGCATGGATGCTACAGTGAGTCACTGTCGGAAAGTGATGAAATAGGGCGGCCAGACCAGGGCTAGCTGGTTAGCATGCTCACTTCAGTAGAGGAAAAGAAGTGATAGGTATTGAAGCAAAACAAGAGTAAACACTGATGTTGCTTCCCTCTGTTGGAGACAGCTCTTGGCGACTGAGGAATCAAGCTTGATGCTGAACACAATGTTTCGTCTAGACTAGTAAGCAAACAGCTGTTAATGACTCTGCCACTATCTGTAATATGCCAATGATTACTCTAGAGTTACCTAGCCAGTTAACAAAGTTAGGCAGACTTTCCTCATACTTACTGTACCTTCAAGCATCGGGAAATTAATAAAGAATATGTCCCTTCTAGCGCTGCATCGCTTTGACATGCAGTTTGTTGGTTTTAGGTGTGGGTGAAGATCAGACACCACTGTGTGTTAGTCAGGAATTAGGAATGATTTGATCAGAAGAGATGATGTGGATATGGATGGTTATAGCAAGTATAGTCACTTCTGTGCCCTCATAGCCATCTAACCTTATCGGTACAACCCTCTGAGGGTTCTCTCTGGCCCATTTGGCACTCAATATGGTGTCGTCAAGTCAGCTTGTTGCATCTCGATCCCCAACATAGTACTTGCCCTTGTGGCAAGAAGTGGTTGAATTACTCTGTGAAAATAAAACCCTGATACATTCAAATAGTAATCTTAACAAATGTGTTGGTTGTTTTTCTAAAAATAAAACCCAAAAACCTTTAAAATTCTTTCTTCGCCCAGCACATTTCTCCTAACACGCTGCCAGGGGCCCAAGTACTCGGTGCACACTGGCAGAGCAGAGACACTGCCTATCTAACAATGGTAATGTGATTCGCCAGTCCAGTCCTTGCACTTTGTTTGCTGTTGTGTATTCTTGTGTATGTACTTCAGCGCTGTTTTTGATATCCTTATGTCTATCCTCATGTCCATAACCCTACCGACTAAGGAAATAATTCAATTGTACATTTCTCTTAAATTTTAATGTAAAATTTGGGGTCAAAGAATGTAGTACAACAACCCCCCCCCCATATTAGAAGGAGCAAAAGTCTCATAAGTGTTATTGACTCCAACCTTACTTCTAAACTGCCTTTTCTCTCAAAACCTCTGGTCAAATTGCAAATGCCAGCTAGCTGTGTGCAGTGATGCATTCAATCATTCTGACACCAAACTGCAAAATCTGCCTACTGTAATTGCCTTAAACCATTTTTCTCTATCTCTGAGGCCTGTAGTTTATGTATCGTGTATCTGATATTGTCTCCGTATCGTCTCTTTTCATTGGCACTGTGGGTGTTTGCTTTTCATAGGTGTGAAGGGTCTTGACCATAATTTAATTGGATTGTGCTGTTTGTGAAGATTGTTCCAGTCTATGGGAGAAAATGATCCATGAATGAGCAGAAATGCAGATGATCAACTTATAAATACAACACTGAAAAACATACGCATACACAAGCACATGGAAAGTAAATAATCAGCTGTCATCAATGCTGCCTGGCTTGAGCTCCGACTTCTCAAGAGCTTTTGGCTTCACTGCTTTTTTGACTCAACATCACTTTAAACAGTTCAGACATTTCAATATTTTCACTCTGTGTTTTCTGATCTCTTGCTTTGTCTGTTGCTTTCACTCCCTTTCATTTCTCTCTTGTTCTTTTACCGTCTCTTTTCTATTAGTCTACCTAATCTTGTCTTCCAGCAAGTTTTCCCTTTTTTTCGCCCACATTCACCTTCCTATATTTCATTTTATTTGCATTTACTGTAGAATAATTGACCAAATCCGATTCATACAGCTTTCTTATATTGGATTTTGCCCTTAGTTTCTCTCCCCTCACATCCAATTCATTTGTGAGAAGTTTTGACGAGAAAGTAATACAGACACTGGCAGAATTCCTGGCATATCTACAGAAAAGTAGTGATTAGGTGTTGCTGTGCCTTCATACTGTGTCTCACACATTTTTTTGTCTCTTGCCCTTTGTGTCTTACACTACTTTTCTTTTGTCATTGCTTCCAAATAAAATCATAACTCATGCTGTTATCTCAAAATAAATGAGGTACAACAGGAAACTGAGGCACAAAAGTTGGCACTTTGGCGTGTAGCCAACATGTATGCAACTAGTTTTTACTCTGCTTAGGGTCACCTTATGTAAATATGGCTTTTATGTTGTATGCCAAAATTCTCTAACACCATATGACAGTGTTTATAGAATGTTTAAGAGCACAGCTTAGTTCTGAGGGCTTCATATTTACTCTTTTCATAAATCTTGAAACACACACACTAACTCCTGCAGACAGAGAACCGCCAAAGCAGCTGGCCAAACTGTCATCAGACAGACACACATACACATAGAAACATACAAAGAGAGAGAGTTTATAGAGGAAGGGATTAAGATAGAAACAGATCAACAGATGAACACAGAGAAAAATTATGCACAGAGAATTCAGAATATAAAAAGAACTCATCAAATTAATCTGTACTTGTATCCTTTATTCTCTATGAAACAGCACATAAATGTCTGCATTAAGGTGTTTTTTACTGCAGCTACACTCAAGTCCCTTGACAGTGTAGCTGTGTGTGGCACGGAAGAAAAGAGGGCTAATTCTGGTCTAATGGCCAATTAAGGTACCTCGTCCGATCCTCCAATGAGGAACCTTGTTAAGGAGTTTTGTTTTGGCAGAATTCACTGATCTTGAAAATCTTTCTGTGATTCTATTTTTGATTAACATTCAATATACTCTAATATTTAATATTTGTAATGTACATACCCCTTAATTGACTGCTGCATCATATTAGACAGCCTAAGCTGACATGGCTACTGTAACATCTGAATCAGTTTGAGCAAGGATGTGTCGGGATAGTTCTCTTGTGTTTCTCATCTAAAAAAGAGTCAGACATAACTACTTCTAAATCATTTCAGATGTAAAAGCCAAAACTTTTTCATTTCTGAGAACTCACTCTCTGCATCTAGACTTAAGGTGGATTTTGCTGTGACCTCTCAAATGACCATAGTCTGTTATGCTACTGATTTATCTATAATGGTTGGACAAACTGGGGATGAGGGGATGAGAGTGTTTGTGTATTCTTAATCTTGAAATCACAAGAGCAACTATGCTTAGCATGCTTGTTAACAGACTCATCTCCATGGCAATTGAGTAAACTCCTTTCGTGTGTGAATTAGATGATACAGTTGAAAAGGCTTTATTATTTTTTGTCTGTTCCCTGTGAATATCCTTGGATATTTTCAATAGATGCTTGGCCCAGAAGAACAATTTTATCGCTCCACCGTGGTTTGGGAGCGCTGGTAGAATTGTTATGAGTATGCAAAGGTGATGCCTGGCCTTACAGCCTACACTGGTTCCTGTTCAAGTATTCACTCATGTAACATTATGCCATTAACAACAGAAAAAAATACCAAACTAAAATATCTTGGGCAGTTTTGGTATTTTTTTTTAAGTTCTTTCACTCCTTCACTTTATTCTTCAGTTTCATTGTTTGGTATTACATGATTGAGGCAGTTGTGCAACAATAGGGGGGAAGGAGAAACAGAAGCTAAATGAGACATACTATATGTGAACAGGCTCGTGGGAAAATAGATACAGTTGAGCGATACAGCAGGAGACAGTGTACAGCAGAACAAATGGACGAGAGAGTAAATAATAGAACAAGAGGACAAGCAAGGAAAAGATGGGAGTGCTGCATCGAGCTTGCTGAAAAAAAAGGAATCCCACCATGCCACCTGAAAATGCAACAGATCTGTTCTTATCCCAGTTTTACAGCAGATCAAATGTTTTTTTTCTTTTAAGCTTGAGTCCAACAATAGAGTAATTCTTGCTTTATCTCTTGCTGAGATTTACATCACCCGTAAGATCTTCACTGGCACAGACCCAGAGACGTCTAAACTTTCGTTCATACTGATTTATTAGTGGTCGCTGGCAGTTTTTGTGCTGTCCCTGTTTTATATGTTTCAAGATTGATGTTTGCGCAATAAAAAGTACAGTTATTGTCGGTTAAAAGCCATCTGCCATTTTGAAGTTTTTCATGGTTTAACAGTAGCTGATGATTTTCTCATATTTCCCTCTTCAACACTTGTGCTATGAAATTATTTCCAAACCTGTTTTAAATTGAATTTGTTTCTCCTTAATCTTTTCTTCAATTCACTCAGATTTTCAATATAAATAATTTGTCAGTAAAATAATAAAACACAAGTCATTATTGAGTCATCTGATGGCAAGCCAGTGTAAAAACAATGGGAAAAACTGGTGCTCTGATTTAAAGTATATAATAAACAAACTACTTTGAAAAAATGAAAAGTTAACCTCATTAGTTTTATTATCTCATTAATTGATGGTAAATTATAATTTATGGAAAATTGCTAAGTTGCCCTCCAATTCTCTGCTTCCTCAATTTCCACCTTTCTGTGTCCTCTTTTTTTCGTCCCCTCCTCCTCCCTCCGTATCTCTTCACAGGAAAGAAATAATTCTCAGTAAATTAATGTGTCTGTCTTTTCTTTTGTCTAGTGGTTTGAGGCTTCTGCAAATTCTCCCTGAGACAAACATCAAAGATCTTCCAAACCACTTTACAATTAGAGAAGAGAGGAGCAGCTTAAAACAGAAGAGCAATGATTCCTCTTTGAAGACTGAATGTTCAATGAAAAATGTAGGCAGAGAAGCTAAAAGTTGTTGAGAGAGTCTGAAAGTTGTGGCATTTTTCTTTTGAGGAGGAAATAAGTTAATTATATATTATTTCTCATTACCTGAATATTTAATTTGGATGGGAATTAGGATTGCCTGATTGGTCTGTTTTTCACCCGCAGTTGCGGTACAGGCTTTATATCTGGGTGCTCTAGTTTTGAATTTTCAGACAGATTTGGACGGATCTGAAGGTTGTGGAAATTTCCTGAAGACTGACAGGTCAGCTGGCAGGAAGAGAGGTCAGATGGTAGGATCCAAAACAGAAAAAAAGGTCCTGCAACGAGAAAAGAGGTGAACGGCATTACTCTTGTTAGCAAACGCCTGAAAACGACATGTTTACCTTTAAGTATCAGTGGCCTCTAGTGGCTATGGTAATTATAAAAAGCAAATGAGGAAGTCATTGGATATTCTTATCGAGCCGCTAATCCACATTGAGAGGAGGCCGGGTCGGATGGTGGGGTCGAAATAGTTTAGGACTTTAGCAGGCAAGGCTGGCGTTGGTCTCCCGTTTCAAACCGATATTCAGCGTTGTTCCTTTGAGACATGATCAAAATCAGTCTGTAGCCCTAAACCATGTATTTGTTATTGTAACCACAATGAAACTCCTCTGACCATAATGAAATACTTATTTTAGCTCAAACCATGAGCTTTCCCTTAACCTAACCAAGTTGTTTTGTGCCAATACCTAACCAAACCGTTACCATATGTCACATTCTAAAAGGGTTAGTTATTTATTTTTTTGCCAGTTCATTTTCTCGTTAAAGCCAGTAATGTGGCATAGAGATTCACTAACCTTTCACGATGTGATGTAGAAAACAAACTGCCACTAAGCCTCGAAGGGATTTATTGCTCAGGAAAACTCAGATTCTTTGTCATATTTTGGGATCAGATTAAGAACGGACATTAAGAGTCTAGCAGCTCTGTGAGGCTGTAGTTTGACTCTGAGTGCACAGAGCTAAACACTAACATCATCATGCTAACAGGCTCACAGCAATGATGCCAACACACTGATGATTAGAAAACACTATGTTTACCTTATTTACCGTCTTAGTTAGTTGTGGTAGCATGCTAACATTTGCATATAACTAAACGCAAAGCAAAGTTGAGACTGATGGAGCGTCATTAGTTTTGTAGTTAATGGGTCACAAACCAAAGTACTGGATTCATTATTCGGCGTTGGCGCTATATGAAAACATGAGGTATCAGCAATGTTAGATTCATACAATGAGTGTATTTCACACATTTGATAATATCATGCCGGCCCAAAAATTTTTCAGATAGCACAAAACTACAAATGTGAACCCGATGGTGGTACGGGAGGAAAAGATGGGGTGCTCTCTCTCTCTCTCTCTCTGTATATACACGCGTATATACATATATACATACTGTATATCTCATTGAACAGAGCACACAGGCTGTGAAAGACAGAGGTGAGTGCCACATTTTATTTATCGTCTGTCTCACTATTGGCAGCTAAACATTGATTTGTCATTAACAGAGGGCAATTTTAGTTCCTCCGCTGCTCATGTCCTGCTGAGAGAGATTGAGAGAGACAGAGATGGTTCCCCAGCAAACATGAACACATGAAAAGCACACCGGGACAAGACAGAAATGTATTATTTTTCAGAAAAACCAATTCTATGAAAACTGCAGAAATATAGCAGACAGATAAAGAAAGGGTAAAGACTTAAAATTCTGAAAGGGAAAGAGTTTGTAGGGAGAGTGAAGGCTCTCCTTAAAGCACATTCACTTTTCTGTTTACCACGCCATAAACATCAGCCATCAATGAAATTTTATGGATTGAGATCATCAAGTTTAATGCAGCATTTCCCCTTAGTGACATATGATATGTGGTTGAGTGTGAAAGACACAAAGACGGAGAAGAATGCAAGAAAAAAAAAACGTGAATATGTATAGCATGTAAAGCCATTTTTTGTCTGGATGAATTATGAATAGATAAATTCCTCTAATCAAATATCTCCAATAAAAAGAGAAGTTAAAGTTGTTTTTTTTCAACGGATGATCACAAACAAGATTTGTTTCAGTTCTACTTCAATTCACATAATCACACAATTTAAACAGTATTTTATCTTGGTACAATAACTTCTAATGAGAGCACTATTCATTTTAAAACAAAGATAATTAGCTTTACAAAAGTTACTGACTCTTTTCATTTTACAGTTACAGTATTATATTGACAAATATTTACAGCTATATATAACATTGATAGTAAGCTCTCCTGGTTATAATGTGTAATTCTGCTCCTTTCAGATTGGATAGCTAACTACTGGTTAAACGCTTTAGATATTCTAAAATCTTGGAATCTGAGATCAAAATTTATGATTAAATGTAATATACTTTTACTTTTCTGATCTGCTTTCCCCTTCTTTCTAGTATATCCTGAACCAGTTCCATTGGGTTCAAGTCTGGAAACTGTGCTTGTCTTCCATCTAGTTCTGTCTGTTATATTTTGGATCATAACCTTTTAAGTCTGTCTTCCTTTATTGCTTTCATTTTGTCATTTTTCTGATGGCAACATACAAAGCTACTTCTTGAAGTACAGTATTGTCCTAATAATTCATCAGAGGTTGTAGTAACACATTTGTTCCCACACTGCCTTCATACAGATGGAGTATTCGTAAGTAACCAACTATAACTGGGGCAAACTGTAGGAATTATGTGTGTTCAAGACTGTATTTATTTTCATTGCTGAAGGAAAGCTGTACATTATCCATTTTCTTCATCCCTGAAAAAGCCTGCTTTCTATGAAATATAGAAGGTTTTGCAGTTATTGGTGACCTAAACGCTTTTTATTTTTACTACTTATTTTTATTTATTTATTAATCTTATTTTTTTTTGCCCTGGGTAGTTTAGTTCTTACCTTTGTACCATTTAAGGTTATTGAATGGACTTGATCTGCTTATTAGGTATCAGTCTTGTAGATAAGTAAGCGTTGAGCCAGGCTGCTGTGCATTTACTCCAGGGGTAGACGATCCCCATTGGATATTTTCTGATTAGTTAGCAGATAGTGCAGTCTGTGAGATATATGCCACTAAAGCATATTTGATCTTGAAAGAGGTCAATGTCTGTTTATTTGTAGCTAGTGTACCTTTTGGGTAATGCTCCTTTTGTAGCCCTACTTCTGATGGTCCTCAAGCCTTGCTCTCTCAGCACTTAACATATTTACATATATGTGCTAACAGCATCTCTGACACTTTCATAGATCCTATTCAATGCCAAAAATATGTTGAGTCACCATAGATGATACTTTTATATTTATACAAAGCAGTGCATCAGGTGTATTACATTATTAATTACGGCTGTTCTTATCCATTCATCACAGCTAAAGCTGTAACTAATCCAGCAGATAAACTGCAGAGATAAGCAGTGTCATGGGCGTGCTGATGCCTGCTCAAACTTAATGATAGCTGCCTTGTTGATTGCTCTGAAACCAATTATGATGCTGGGTAATTGGGGTTGATTGCTTTGAGGCCAATTATGTTCGTCTGCACAAACGTGCCTTTATTATTCCGCGGTGGTGCATGAAGTGCCATTATACCGTGTGGTCAAATACAGTGTGGTCTTAAATGATAACATCAAGCTTCTTTTACATGGAGGCATCTTTCTTCGAATTTGGGTATTTTCACAGTGACCCGTTTTCTTTACTTGAACTAAAAGTTTTGTCCTGGGTTCTTTGTATGCTGACCTGTGTTGCAGTTACCCATTGAAAGCCCAATTAGAGCACTGTGGTTTCCGCTATCATGGTAGTCGTATGAATGTGCTCATTATCATGTGTGGCCATACAGTAGGTGTCATTACTCTCCATTCTAGCTGAGCTGGAGGGACCACAGCGGGTTGCAGACTTTGGGCTGGGTGGCTGAACACTGAGGTTCTGTTCACAGCCTGCATTGAAATGAGTTGTGGCTGAACAGAGTATTTTTGAACTTCAAACTGGCTGAAGCTCTCCTAGAGTTGGGCCTAGTGCCACGTGTGGCAGGCCAGAACTAGGTTTGAAGTCAGTGTGTGTTTATTTTACAAAAACACCATTTTTTTTTTTCAAATAAACAAAATCTCTTTTTGCCTAAGCCAGGGCTGTTTTTTTGAAACCTGATGAAAGAAAACACTTTTATTTCTGTTAATACTGCCTTCAGTATTTGCAGTTTCATTGGTGCTATGTAGTTATAAATCAGTTTTTGTGTGTTTGCACAACAGCTGCTATTAGTTGGACTAAAGGACCTTGTGAATTTATTTTAGTGAATATAATGGAGGTTCTAGAATGGAGTTGTTGAGTTCGTGTCATTCTAAGTTTTTATTACTTATATATATATATAATTAAATTGGTTTTCAAGTAAAATTATTTCTTGCATTTTCAATGGTTGGTGAGATATAGTAAAATGCCACATTTACTGTTGAGATGTCTCTGAATTACACTGACCTTATATATCATATTCTATGCCCAGAAGCTTGATTTGCCTGATAATAAGTGATAAAAGTGTAGTATTACAGTAATTGTAAGTCATACAGAAAGAACATTCATTTAATGTGGTTTCCTTTAAGTCAGTGTGTGGGCTTTCTTGCAGGTATCATTATCTGCAGTGGTCACAAAACAAACATTGTCTCTAACAGAGAAAGTTGTGGCCTCCTATTAGGTCAGTCACAAAGAAAATTACACCAATTGTGGTTTTACCAGAGAAACAGAAAAGCAAGAAGGATGCAGAGCAGAGCACTTGTACATTTCCCCAACAGGAAAAGAAAAAGATAATTTGGCTAGCTTATTTTGATAAATAATTTAAGGATTAATATTAGAGAATCGGAAAGACTTGAGATATTGTTAGTCAAGAAGATTAAGGGTTTCAAGAGGAGTGCAGTGAATAGTTGGAGAGAAAAAAAAACTAGGCCTAGTTAAGCTGGCTGTTCACAAGGGAAATACTCTTAGATGAGGAAACATTCCTGAAGATTCTTTTAGGGAGCTTGAAAGACTTTAGAACATAGTTATGCCTTGATCTGCTCACAAAAAGAAGATGATATATTGGCAACACAGTTAGCGACTGTTAGCAGGTAATTCCTTTTTCCTTAGGGAGTTTTCAGAAGCTGAAAACTTTTCCACTCAGTGATCTTAGGTTTTTTGCAGATAATGTAGTGCTAGAAACCTAAACGCTTTGTGCTAAGTGAACATACAAGTTTATTGGTGCCTGTTCAGTGGTTGAAAATTTGCCAGACTGAGATTGTTGGAGAAGAGGCAACATCAGAGAGAGAGAGAGGGGAGAGAGATCATGCAAAAGTGAGAAAAAGAATATGCAAGCCACATGAGAGAAAGAGACACAAATAGTACTGCTAAAGAACTCTGGGAGATGTTTCCCACAGGGGTGAGGCTGATGTAATATTTAGAGGTACAAGGGGCAGTAGTGTCACCTCCACTAGCTTTTAGACCTCTCTGAATAGCAGTCAAACACCGCAAACTCTCCTGTTGCAAAATGGCTGCACAGAAATGAAGTGACATCCAGCAAAAGCAAAGCATATGTTATAAACTATTTATGCGAATATGCAGCCCCTTAGCTAACTAAGTGTTAGCGCAGCTCCACAGCAACTCATCCACCTGTTCAGCAACTCCTTAACAAAGTTAAGAGCTTAACAAAGCTTAACAAAGTGAAATCATTTATTTATACAATATCCCTGTATCACAAATCAAGAATTTGCCTTATTCTAAATTATTCACTGGATTTATACTTATACAAGTTCAATGAAGTGATAACTTCCATTTCTCCAGAAATGCACTTAATACCTTTGATTGAATTCACTCAAAGTCTTCACTTCATATCTTATATGAACGTGGAGAGACTGGGATAGAAACTGCAACTTGATTGGTTTGCAGATGTATACAACTGTGAATCGGTAATTCTTGTTAAGTTATGTTAAGTTATGGCTAAAGCTATGGAAGCACCAACAGCATGCTCATCTCGCAGTTGTGTCAGGTATCAGATCTGTTTCATCATCATCCAGCACTTTGGAGAGGTTGGCTGCAGTTGAGCAAGGATTTCCCCACCTCTCAACTTATGAGAAAAACATCTATTGTAAGATAGAAGTGGAAAATATTTGTTATATCTCAGCTTCAGTTGTGAAAGGATGAATCACAAAAATATCTTTATCTAGCTCCGTGCTTCCTCTTGAATTCAAGTTTCTACACATATACAGATTGCCAAAGGCAAGGGAATAATATCAAGTCCATGGTTGCTGATACTAATGTGACACTCAAATATCTTCACTTTCTTCTAATTACTTTCAACTCTAATATCCAGGTAAAGCAATACTTACTGTGGGACTTGAGTCAAGTAAAGTTCAGTTTACACTCCAGTGCAATGAGACTGTTTGAATTATTGAAACGGTAAAGGAAATAGTGTATGATACTTACACAAACACACAAACGAACGTGCACACATATTCCAAGACAGATTACATGAACTGTCAAGCCCCTGGCCTTTGGGACCTTTCAGCGCTTTCCTCCAGTGGCTAGAAAGTGTGTGTGTGTATTTGTGTGTGTGTGCCCTGAGCGTGACAACAGGCCCTTTCATGAAGGTCTTGGCCCTTCATCTACCTTGGGGCTTAGACTGCATGCTGGCTGCCCCTGGAAAGACCTACATCTCTGTTTCTTTCCCTTTTTTTTCCATTTTTTTTTCTCCCCCCTCGGTCTCTCTTTTACTTCTGTCTCCCAATCTCTGCTCCCTTTGCTGTCAATGCAATTAATTTCCAAAGTTGTTATATGCTTGATCTGGCCTACATCTCTTTCTTTTCTTGACCTCTTCCTTTGTTATTTTATTCTTTTCTTTAGGCCTAGTTACTATTCATTCTTATATTTCTTTCACTAAAACATACTCAACTGATTCACCTTACTTTTCCCCTTTTCTGCATGTTTTGCCTCCTTTCCTGATCCCACACACATTGATCTCGAAAACTTCCTTTCTCTCCTTTCTCTTTCTCTCTGCTTTTCTCTTTTTCATTTGTACGCACACTTATACATATTCAGTTTCTTGAATGATCTCCTTCACACCAACACCCAAGCACAGACTCTGCCCCCTTATAAAATCTCCTAGTGATATTTCATCTCATGTTAAATGGATGAGCTGAGAGAAGGTGTCCTGTTTTGTATCTAGCAATGGTTTATAGTGAGAGATAACAGATTTTGAGACTACACCTTTATCTCATCTCTATCCTATATCAACAGCTGCATGTGTGGCATTATATCACATCATAATCATGTTGTAGTGTTTTTTCAGTTATAACGATTTTACAATAATTCATGAATAGTGCTCACACTGTCCTGTTTGGATTTTACTGTGCACACTCAATTCCGGCAGCAGAAAAGACTGGATGTCCCTTGAGGCACTCAAACATTTAATTTGTACTGGCTGAGGCCATATGTGTGTCCAGGACAAAATCCCCCTATAGTTTCTTCTCCCCATTGCCTCTTAGTCACACTCGTTACTTTTCATCAAAACACAAGGTGATTGTAGCAGTAACGACAACATGCCCTTTTGGTGACATTGAAATTTGCACATTATCTGTCATTCCAAACTGCAGTTACTGATGTAATATGTTGAAATCGACAGCCGTTCTTAGAAATTTCTCTTCTAGCCTTTTTTGCACAAACAAGTTGAAGTCTTTAAAATAGGTTAGAGAACGTAGAAATTATGTAAAAGTGGTATGTTGAAAGTGCTAGTCAGAGTAACCTAGATTTAAAAAACAAGAGAAACTGTCAAGTTTATATCCATTCAGTCATAACATGACAGAATAATAATCACTAGGAAAGTTGTCTGTTTAGTCACAACCTGACTCAGGTCACTCTTGCAGCTCAAAAATAGGTTGCAAAACCACGTTACCTTTCAAAGACACTGACAATTCATTCATAATATAAGTAGGGTGGAATCAATGTAAACAAAGTACACCAACATGTGGACACAACATATAAACAGCATCAGTTTAGAGTGATCTCAGTCATGATCCATTCTAAGGCTAATATTAGCTACTTTAATAGAAGTGATCATAATCATTTCTTAAGAAGTTCTTTTGCACTAAGAGCAAACAGCATTCATATGAAATAAATTGTTAAGGAAACACAAAGATTAATTTTCTTTAAATGTGCAACCTTAAAATGAAGCACACTGTTACTCCCACTCAAAATAAAACACAGAAAAGACATAAAATAGGATTCGGTGGTGCGGCAAAGTCCAACTGAACATTCAACTGCATATTATTTTGACACACACTTCCTGTTCCTTCCTTGACTGATCCTGTGTTTGCTGGGAAAATATATAAAAGCAGCACTGACATACGAATGTACAGCTTTACAGTGCTATGTAATGTCAATGCATGATTGAGGCATTTAATAGACTTTGCAGGAATTGCTGCACTAACTTTCCCTAATAAAATGCCTGTATTAGTCATAGATGAAATAAGATCATGTATTTAAATGGTTAATGTCATCTCTCTGGGCTCTGATTGGTTCTTAGCACACACGGTAAACTCATGTGGAAATAGTTATAGACCCAGCGTGAACGTGACACTATAATTGTCCTGCTTCATGCACTTATAGAAAAGTTCAGTAAACGTCAATGTGGCTCACCACAACAACAAGACAACAAGGGTAGCTGACGTGACAATCGGGGGATGGAAATGCACTTTCCCAGTCAGATGCTCGAGTTGTGTACATTATTTAGTGTCTCCTGTTAATCTTCTCTTTCTCCGTCTCTCTCTCTCTCTCTCTCTTTCCATCACTCAGCCTTTCTTAGGGCAGAGATCCCTCTCTCTTTATGTCTCTCTCGTTGTTGACTTCTATCTCTCTGCTTTTTTACTCTGCTGCTCTGTCTCCTTCTCTGTCTCTTAGTCACCTTGAGATTCTAAGTGTCCATTAAGGCTTTCAACTTTTCTGAAGCACAGTGCTTTCAAAGCTTTTCTGGGTTTACATTATTTTCACCCACGACTGGCCACTCTTCCAACATAAAAAAAATCAGCAAACACATATTCAGGGTTCACAACATTGAGAGTCAAACTCCCAAGGGTGATTTAAATGGTTTATCTTCCTTCACTTCCTGTGATTGAGTGTTGTTTTGACCATTTTTTTTTCACCATTGGCCACTGGAAATCATGTGTGTCCTGGAACTCTTTATTATACACGTAAAGCCTAGAATAATGATTTTTGACCTTGGGACTGAGTCATATCATTGATAACATATGTGTCATCATGCTTCGATAGTACAACAGCATATATAAGAGGTTTTTCTGGCAGTTACTGGGATATTGAGTTTTTTGAGGGCTATGGTTTCCGCAGGACGGCGTCGATATGCATACACATCTACACCACAAAATAGATCAGGAACAACAGAAGAGTCAAAAGTATTGAATCCTGTGTGTGAGTGTGAGTGAGTGAGTTAGTGAGTGAGTGAGTGAGTGAGTGAGTGAGTGAGTGAGTGAGTGTGTGTGTGTGTGTGTGTGTGTGTGTGTGTGCGTGTGTGTTTGTTTGTTTGTTTGTTTGTGTGTTTGTGTTCCTGTCAGCTTTTCAAGACATTGCCAGTAGTTTGGTCTGTCATGTTGCTGACTGGGTGCTTCAGTTTTTTATCCAGGGCAAAACCTTTTTTCTCTGCAACACACACATAAAAAAGTGGGTTTATCCGTCTGTGCTGGCTCAAACTGCTGTCCTGGTTTCAGAATAGCCATTTGTCAAAGTCACTCTCCTTATATGTTGGGAAGTTATGTGGAGCTGTGGAGCTTTCTTTTTTTCTTGGTGTCTCTGGTTTTTTTTTTGTATATCTGTCTCTCACTTTCCTTTTCATACCCCTGTTTTTTCTGACCCCTTTGTGTCATATATACAGTTTATGCAGGTTGATACACATATTTTTTACTGTGGAAAGATGGTCTACATATAGTGAATAGGGTGCAGAAGCTTTTATTTTATTCGTGAAAAATATCATATGGAACAACAAGATTACAACAATATAATCATGTTTTAATTAGTATAACAATGAATGCGCAACATAGTGTTGCTGTTTAATGTGGTTGAACCTCCTTTGGTCACCCGAATACCTATATTATAAAATGCAACAGTAATTCTCAATAAAAAGGATTGTTATTAATTGGCCATGCATCATTAAAGGTGCATAAGACCTGAGCTCATTTCCCCTTAATCAAGATCATTTAAATGCCATTGTTAAACAGCATCAAGTGTGTGTGTGTGTGTGTGTGTGTGTGTGTGCGTGTGTGTGTGTGTGTGTGTACAGTTACTTTTCACTCAGATGTTATTACCTTTTGTCATGAATGTGAATGTACAGTTGTCACCAGTATCTGGCTGTGGATGAGTTTGTATGTATAAATGCCTTTATTTATTTATTTATTACATATTTGTATAATTTTAGTAATACAATCACGATGTGAAATAATTTAATTCTATTAATCTATTAACTGTATAAACCATCAACTGAGCAGCAGAAGATGTGTGTGTGATTTATGTGTCTGTGCATGTCTCTGACTCCCATATAGACAAAATAAAGAGCAGACATAAATGAAGACACTATATTGTTTTTAGGTAATCGCATTACTTTGTAGAAAAATATTAAATACCATACTGTTGCATTAACAGCTCTTTAGCTATTTTTTTTGGAGTCAGCACTGAGCATTGGAGACGGTAGTGTGTGCGTGTGTGTGTGTGTGTGTGTGTGTGTGTGTGTGTGTGTGTGTGTGTGTGTGTGTGTGTGTGTGTGTGTGTAGAGTGCAGCCGTGAGCCAGCTGCTACCCAATTACACAAATGGAACTCTGAACAGGTGGAGGATGGAGGACAATTTTACTCAAATCTATGTCAGTCACAAGCATACGGACAATGTGTAAATCCAGTAGATGTGCCGAATGTATACAGATAAACAAAACACACCTCCCAGTAAGAGCAGAATTATGTGCATACTGTATGGGTGTGTGCGGGTGGATGCATTCGTTTGTACTTTCAAAAAATATATTTGCAGCCTAGTTGCATATCATTTGATTATATTTGCAGCCCACATGCAGATTTCACACAAGAACTTGAAGTCTAGATGTAGGTTTATTTTTGCATTTGAATTTCTTTCTCTTTTTTTCTGGCTATGTGTTCACCTTGCTGTGTTAGCTCCCTTGTGCGTGTCTGTGTGTTCGTGTGCTTGTGTGTATGTGCTATATGGACGTGCACAAACAACCCCTTGTGTAAATAGCTCATTAACAGTGGGGGGTGGGGGGCATACCCCTGCATGTGCGTGTGTGTGTGTCTATGTATGTGTTGATTGATGGGGTCACAGCAGGGAGCCAGGCCTACTTACAACCTCCTCCTTCCCTTTCCCCTCCGCTCCTGTTCCTCCCTCCTGTCACTGTTCCATCCTCGTTTAATCTGGCAGCGGAGGCGAAGGAGAGCAGGAGCGGGAGTCACCGAGGGACGCTGCCCGTCTTCAGATATCACGCTCATGCCTTTTCCCCCTCTCTCGTCACCTTGTCTCTTTCCTTTGCCCTCATTTCCTTCTTCTCCTCCCAGCTTGCTCGGTTCCTCCTCCCTGCAGTTTTGTCTTCGTTTTAACTTCTCCCACCTCCCCTGCCTCCCTCGGCTTCCTCACACTGAGAGACAGAGCGTACAGCCACGGTGATGCAAGACACCTTGTCATTTTTTGTTTTGTGCTCCTCCTTTATTTTTTTCTGTCTGAATCAGACATCATCAACTTTCAGTGCTTTTTTTCTGCATTTGAATTTGAATTTGAATCTGCATTTGAATCAAAATACTATTGGGAATATCACCAAGAAAAACCCAGCATCAGATTTGTGTCTATTTGACGTGCTTATGATTTTTTTTTTCTTCAGTTTGGATATCCACTCTGATGTCTGATACCCTTCAACCCCTTCCCTTCCCTTATTTTCATTTTGTTTGTTTCACATCTTCGTTGACCTGGACTTGTCAACTCTCTCTTCCCTAAAGTCTGCCATGGAAGAGGAAATAACTAAATATAAAAACTGTATCTTACAGTGTTAGGGATATTAGGTTGTATGTCGAAACAAAGAGAGAAAGAGTGACCATGTTGATAGAGACCAAAAAACAAACAGAGAAATGTTGGCGAGAGGGACAATAATTAACAGCTAAATAAACATTGTTAGCATACCTTTAAGAATAGGGACACATTAATTTAAATGCAAGGCAGAATTTAAAAGTGAAAAAAAATCATCTACTTTTTTTGGTTGTTTTAATGGTCCTATTTTAAATCTGTGGTTCCATCTCATTTTGCTCACTTTTCTCCAACACACACATTGCTAGCAATTTCCACTTAATGGCTGTTCATACAATTTATTTGTATCTATGCAATGTTTTTGAATCAGTTGTGTAGAAAAAAGGTAATTTTACTCTTGAGCTGTTTTCTTTCCCTGCAAGATTGGAAAAAATAATTTCCCACTGCTTATATAGGCTTGATCTCATACCTATAAAAAAGTTGAATAAAAACAGATGAAGGGACTAGAGCGGTAAAACCCTCTAGGTCTAAGCTATATCACACCAGATGGCTTCTATGTGGAAGTTAACATATTTTTGTCTGAAATAAAATTAGAATAAATTTTCAATTTTCTAAATGTTTTTAATATCCAGCTCCTTGCTTTGCTTCTGCAGTAACTAACTGGGCCTTCATGTTCATTTCTGAAAGCTTTACAAAAGAGGCTCAATCAGTAAATTAATACATTATTTAAGTGTGCGTCACTGTGTCTCTGTCTTTTTGAACTTTTAGATGGCATGATTGAATGTGTGTTTGGCCATCAAATGAAAATAAATAGAGGGAGGCGGAGGTTATTGTGACGAGTGAATGACTACTTAAAAAACCACTGCCACAGCTGATGAACACACACACAAATGCACACAGAGACAAACTGAAAAAAAAAACACTAAAACACTTGACCTTTAACCTCACCTCCTCTGGAGCCAAGTCATTTTATTGGCTCTCCATCTTTTCAACCGAGCCAGTCCAAACAAACGGGCTCTTTGTTTATGAACTCTGGCTTTGTTACTGTGTCTATCTATTGCTGGCTGCTATGGTCGCAAGTGTGTGTGTGTGCATGCTGGCATTTATGTTTATGTGTGAATTTCTCTGTGTTTATGTTAGTTTTGTGACAAAGAAAAAGGGGTTTTTGATTGTCTTCCTGTGTTAATGCAATGCTAAAACAAAGGCTTAACTAAAGCCAGCAGTAGCGAGACAGCGGGACTGATTTACAGAGAGACACTGTGACAGTCTGGAGGGAGACAGGTGGACTGTCAGGCCAAGAGACAGACAGGCAGGCAACAGTCAAACATCCAGACAGTCAGGAAGGCGGGGAAGCAGGGAGGTAAACACAGTGAGAATGTGTGTGTATGGGAGGAGCTCTACTATGGGATAGCTTTAGTTAAACACTCTTATTTCTTTGGAGTAAAGTAGGGAGTAAAATTAGTAGACAGAGACATGTATCTGGGTGAAAAAGAGAGGCACAAATAGAGGTCGTGGCAGGATTGGACATGAGCAATAATTTAAGATGAACAGAATTCGCAATAATCAAACTTGATATAGTTGGTTTAGGAACAATAGCAGACACACACAGCTGGGTGGGAGAAAAGGTACACTAGACTTGAGTAATTACTGTGTGTGTGTGTGTGTGTGTGTGTGTGTGTGTGTGTGTTTGTGTGTGCGTGCGTGCGAATGTGCGCCTACATAAATGTATATCAGGATAGATCTTGGCTGAACACATTTCCTTTGTGTGTATGCGGATTATGTTGTTTATATCACTTGTACCGCCAGTTATATGGTTTGTGATATGGTATGTGAAATAAATTATGTGTGAAAGTGTAATTTTGTGTATGCATATTTGTGTGTACATGTCAACATGTCAGCGCTTGTGTGCGAGTGTGTGCAGCTATGAGGAGAAAAACTCAAATAACATCCTCCCACCTCCAACCCAACTAACTTCTCCTCAGGTGATTATATTGTGAAACTAATAAAAATGGAAAAGGTAATTTGATGAATGAGGGAAAATGAGAAAGAGGGTCTCTCTTATCTGAAGGATGAAAGTGAAGGGGGAGCTGAAATCTATATTTAGCCTGTTACCATTAAGAGAACAATATGCAGGCAGACTGCGGATCAAGGTTGCCTGTTCACACTGGGACTTCATTCCAAATCAGGGAGGATTTTTTTTAATTAAAAATTGTGTGTGGAAAGACAGCATGTCAGGAAGACATGGAGATTGCTGGAAAATTTCCAGCATTAAAACAACCGTTCAAATGCAGTCCCAGTGCTTTATATTACATTGGTTTTTGTGATGAATGATATTTCTCTATGCCTTCCTGTTCTTTTGACTTTAAGAATTCAGCAGAAAAAAAAAAATCAAAATATAATAGTAGTGACAAAGGGGAAATAAATTAATTTTATATATTTATTTATTTACAGGCAACAGTGATTGATACTGATGTGGAAAGCAAAGGTTAATATAATGTAAGAAAATGGGCTGTTGGCTAAAATTCAATGAAACATAAATTCAATCTGGCCAAATCTGACCATATTATGGTCAGGGTCGTATCATCAAGAACATTGAACCAAAAACAAATGCTCAAATGATGAATCTGTCTCAGCTGCCTATTTTTCTGCCTCTTTTCTCTCATAAAATCTGTAGTTTGTTGACTACTTTTGATGTAGAACTGAATTTCTTTTTTCTTTTTATTGGCCATCTACATGATTTTTCTTGGTCTCGCTCTATATATCTCCTCTTCATTTGCTTGGCTCTTCCCTTTTTCTTCCTTCTGTTAACACTTGTGTTTCATTGGAGGGTTTATTATAGTTGTGACAGCCTTAAAATTGACTAGAATGGAAACATTAAAAAGACCTCATGAAAGGAGATAGGGCATTAAAGAAAATGGCAAATTATTTCCTGTTCAAGGAAAGCAATTATTTTGTCACTCTTAGAATATATATAGTGCGTGTTTATTTATGTCAGCATCTGAAAAATGTCCATAGTTATTTTGTATACGTCCTCGTGTGAGAGCATGATTCATTAGACACAATCTATGTTTCATCCTTGAGAGTGGACATTTAAAGATGAATTCTGTTCATTGCTGACATTAAAGTGCCTGACAAACTTTGGACAGCACCACAGCATTACTTTTTCATTATGATCTGGAGGAAGAGAACAAAAACCAATAACCCTGGTAACTTAGGTAAGCTTGACTCTACTGTACCAGTGGCTTTACAGTAACATTTTACTGCAAATCAGCATAGATTTGCTATATGCTATGTCACTGATCTTACATCCTGCATGTGACGTATACATCTTTTTGTTCTTTGTTGCCTGAGAAAACACTAAGTATAATCCTCACAATTTTGCAGTAGTAAAAGGTTAATAAACTCTGCTGGTAATTTACAAACTTGCATTGCACGATATAAATTCATTAATGCAGGATGTGTCCAAAAAAGCTTTTAAGTGAGCAAGTAGGGACACAATCTCGTGGTCATAGCACAGTTAGATGTGTTTGCTGTGCAGAATATAGAACAGAGACATTTAGTGTCTGCTCTTGTGGGTTTAAGGAAAACTTCATCTTCAAAGCACTGTGGAAAAACGATAAACCATTTCTCTGTGGTGGAATCCGAATTTGTGGTCATTTTTTCAACTGAGACTTTGTTTCATAAGGTAGATGGTGTTCATGTCGATTAACAGAACATATTTGTTGTGAAATTACAGGGAAACCCTGCTGTATTTCGTGTCGAATAGGTACTTTTTTTTTCGTTCCGCCTTGCACATTCATTTATTCAGTCATTCCTCAGTACAATCAGTCAGTCAGCAAAGCATGCTCCAAATTGTCTGCAGTGTAGTGAATACCTTACAGAGAATCAATAAGGCTTTAATTCATCGCTCAAAGATAATTTCATGCTCTCAGAAGCCCATTGGTTATATTAATACATCTATTAAGGCACTAGGCTATGAACTTAATATTACTCAGCCTCAGAGGGAGTGGAAGAGTGAGGGGGAGAGCAAAGTGAAGAAAGTGCCATGACCAGGGCTATGGCTGTGTGTTAAATGAGAGTTTAAACTGTTAATCATCTTGGTTAGCTTCCCTCTCAGACAAGGTCCAGCACTCTAATGGCTAATAAGACTCTAAAGCACTCTGTACTGCCAGGGGAAACAGGCAGTTCGGCTGCAGACCTAAGTGCAGAGCTGTCTTCCTTTTGAGCTTTTTCCTGCAAAGAAATGTCAGCAGCAACCTTGTTCACCTTTCACCGTTAGCCGTGACCCGATAGTGTACACTCTCTATTTACATATGTCCAGGAAAATATTCTAAGATAGTTACAGTACTTCAACTGGACAAACATGCAGAAAAGCCGCCCATTTTGCATTTTGCTTTCAGTTTTACCCAACAAAAGTATACTGTGTAGTCTTAAGAACTGAAAAGCTGTGGATGACTCAACTTCTGATTACATGCCATCCTTGGATGCACAGATGAAAATGGTGACATAGAGGCAAATTAAAGAGAAAGAATAGAAAAAAGAATAAATGACACAGAAAGGGAAGGAGCATAATTGGCCTTTAGATTCAGAAAGAAGTTTTGGGTAGTGGGAGGACCAGACATGCACTCTATGAATGATAAAAGTCCCAATGATTGATGAGTCATCTTCCACAGCTGCTAATGACAGCTATCAGTCTTTTGACCTGATGAATTTCACTTGATGCATTAGGCATTGTTTGTTTTTTTTCCTTTCTCTATACTCTGTCTGCTTATTTCTTCCATGCTTTCCATTATTTTAATGCAGTCACTGTGTGAAAATGTCCTCGTAGACATCTCTGTTTTGGGAATAACTTGAATGAGTGAGCTGTAAGCTCTTTTTGCCTCCTCTTATCCTCAACAGGCTTCTTTAAGGGAACCTTGGAAAGCTTAAATATTCACAACATGGTCACCTCTACTTCTGTCCCTGTATAATAGGTTATGGCAGCCATATTATTCTGGTCACGATTAAAGAAAGAAATGAGTTATGTGTGTGTGTTTGCATGCTGGATGCCTTATCGTTTCTCCTAGTGTGTTTGTGTGTGTGTGCGTGTGTTTATGTATGTGAGAGAGAAAGACATAGTTTTATGTACTATACGTGTGTTACCGTGTGATATAAAGGCTTTCTGCAAGTCATATTTTATTTGAATGTTGTTGAAATGTGTGTGTGTATGTGTATGTGTGTGTGTGTGTATGTGTCTGTGTGTGTGTGTTTATGTGTGTGTGGTGTTGAAAGGTTGTGTGGTCTCTTGTGAAAGGTTTTTGACTGATCTAGTGTGAGGGTCAGCCGAGTTAGTGATAATGAAAGAAACAGGCCACTGTGTGTGTGTGTGTGTGTGTGTGTGTGTGTGTGTGTGTGTGTGTGTGTGTGTGTGTGTGTGTGTGTGTGTGTGTGTGTGTGTGTGTGTATGTGTGTGTGTGTGTGTATGTGTGACTGAGTGTGCGCTGACCTGTGAGAGACAGAACAGAATTACAGCAGCAGGGGATCTTCCCCACTATTACAAAGCCCTACACCTGGCTTCCATTACACACTAGTTTGCACGCGATAACACTCACACACTTACACAGACAGTCGCACTCTCTCTCTCTCTCTCTCTCTCTCTCTCTCTCTCTCTCTCTCTCTCCCTCCCTCCCTCTCCCCTTCAGCCCATCATTTTGTGTAGAGTGCAGTTGAAGCCAGCAGATGCTTTAATGTCATCACTTTCTCATCTGCTTTAAGGCATTGTTGACCATTGACAAATGCACATATAGACACACACAGACACAAAGACACAAACAAATACTCTCAAAGAGGGAGCCACACAAACAGCATACACACACTGCCAAAGCCTTGTATCTCGACCTTTACAAAGTTATGGACAGCTTAACCCTTTACTGAGTGATAGTGGGCAATTTAGCTTTACTAATTTCACTAAGGCACATCTCTCTCTCTGTCTCTCTCTGTCTCTGTCTCTCTCTCACACACACACACAGACACACACACACACACACACACACACTACAGGAAGGGCTTTCAAGCACCCAGTAATGGAAGAAAGCTCTAGTTACAGATTTTTCACCATCCTTGCATTTTGTGATCAGATTTATTTAACATCGAAATCAACCTCAAAAAATACAGTAGTAGTGGGATATTTGTGCCTCAGTTTTTAATGAATAACATGTCTTCATGGATTTTAACTTTTAACTTTATTAAACATTATCATGAAGACATACACCAGTTAAACTAATGGTGTACAACAAATGATAGTTGCTTTTGTGGTGCAATATTAAGAATAGAATAGAATCTTTAATAAGACATTGAGACATTTGTGGATATGTTGTTGCTTAGATAGAGACACGCAGACCTAAACAGAGAGTAAAGAGAAAGAAACAGAGGAGGCATGTGGTTCCATAAGTCTAGCTATACATTAGCCAGCCATTACCAAGAGGAGATGTTGACACAGGCCCCTAACCGACTGTCTACTGCACACAGAAAACCCATGTTTTCACACAGTGGCAGCAACATCCAAGATTCCTCACCGATCAGTTACCTGTGTATTTGTGTGTAAGTCTGGCTTATGTTGAAAAGAGAGCAATGTGTGTTGCTTGTAGGTCTGTCTGCGTCAAAGGAATGCCTTCTCTCTGACTTCTCAGAGCAGGGAAACGCCTGCTGGGTCCTCTCCAAGAATATATAGCCTGGTGTTTTTCTCTCTCTTTCTCTCACTCTCACACACACACACACATACACACACAATCATAGAGGAATGCACATGGAACACACCAGGGCACTTTGTGATTGGGCTTAATGACCTTAGGAACAACAAAAGGCCTTTCAGCTCTCTGGTTTATCCATCATTTGTTGCATCGCTCATTAACTCCCACAGGAAGTCGTTAAAAGCCAAAATCTGTCCTGATAGGTTAACAGCAGCTGAAAGGTTCCCAAAACCAGGAAGTAATCAGGTGCTGATTATAAACATGATGCCAAATGTAGTTAGGCTTTTATTTTCCTGTGCTCGTGATTGTACCTTTGAGTTTGCACATGATAAAGAATCAATTTTGTTACTGTTGTGAAACTTTAAAACTCTTTTAAACATTTCATGCTGAGCTTTTGAAAATATAGCTTCGAAGTATAAAAATCAAAACTATATTTTATTGAAAAAGTAAATCAAAGTTGAAAGCAGCTCCTTTGGGAGTTAGAAACTGATTAATGGTTTAGGCATTTACATCTGTGTGCACTTTCTTTCACAAAGTAAACTAATGTATGATATACACACATACACTTTGTATATTTGAACTTGTTCCTGGGCATCAGAGTGAGTTAGAGCCTCTGAATGATTTGGACCTCTGAAGCAGTGGTTTGGTGGAAATGTCAAGATGTTTTGATGAGCTGAGGTTTTATAGCTTTTTTGATTTTCTTTTCTAACCCGCTGATTTTTCTTCTGGAAAGCAGAGAGTGAGCTTAACCCCCCCCCCCCTTTCAGCATACAGACCTCCATATAGATGTTATACTTTTTGAACTTTAAGTATTTTTGCATGCTTCTAGGGATAGGTGAATCAAAAGAATATAAAGTAATTTTAAAAGAATACCCCAATACTCAAAACATCATGCAAAACAAAATAGAAACTGTACTCTGTTGTTGTGTTGCTGTTGTCTCCTTTCCTGCCTTTTCTATCTTCTTGTGTTCCTAAGTAGCTGTCTTTGAAGAACCAGAGTGAACTGAGTCTGAGATGTGTGCAGACAGAGAGACAGCATTGTTTTTTGGATATCAAACATGATTGTGGCTATCTGTGAATGCATGGACATTCATCAGTTATGTACAGCACACACACACACACACACACACAAACTCTCAATTCCCTACAATTTTTTTTAGTTCTCATACAGTACTCAGACTCCATTACACACACTCTTTCTCCTGCCTTGATCAGCTCAAACAAGCACAGGGTTGTTAAAATTGCTGGTCGGCAGAGGCCCATGAGAGATGGTAATGATAAGGCATCAACAAGAAGTACGCAATAACACATACTCTCTCACACACACACACACACACACACACACTAGGAGTAACGATAAGGCACCCAGCGTGCACACGCACACAAACACACACACTCAGTGTAATGATAACGCATCACTTATGAGACTTTCTGAACAGATGCAAGCAGGGCCAGAATCGATAAACAGTGGTTTCCTGGGGGAAATGCAAATAACACTATGCTACACACAGAGCAACCACAAGTTTTAGAAGTGTAGATTACTATTTGAATGAGTACCAGAGAGATACGGGGAGTGACACATAGGGAGAAAGAGAGAGTAGTAGTTTGAGAGAGGGGCAATAAGCCGAAGCAAAAGAGAGACAGAAAGAGAGCGCCAAGACAGGCATACAGAGTGGGAGAGGGCGCAATGACATTAAGTGTGAAATATTTTGAGGAGATGAAAAAGCAAGTAAATATTCTTGAGGTGGGGGGCGAGGCGAGTGAATTTCTCCGTCCACTTAGAATGTCTGGTTTGGATATATGGCCCATTTGTCTCACTTCAGACACTGAAAAATTCTCTTTATGGGTCTTCTGTCTCTGTCTGTCTCTGTCTCTGTCTCTGTCTCTGTCTCTCTGTCTCTCTCTCAATCTCAACATGTCACTCTGCATTGCAATGGTGAAAATAATTTCTCTGTATTTATTTTTCACTCTGAGACTCATTCTGTTCTTCACAACAGTTTGTACTACAGTCTACATGCAGATAAGCAGAAGGAAATGTACACATGTAACCACACGTCTCAGTTTTGACACAAGCCAGACAGAGCAATTATGGTCTATTCTAGTGCCCCTGTGTCTCATCACCACTGATTGGTTCAAACAAGACATTGCCTCACTGGGTCTGTCCCCATCACAGAGAACATAAAGCAGTGAGTGTTCATTTAGCCTTGTTGCTCCCAGGTGAATCCTGTAAATGTAGCCATCATAGATTTACATTTTATACCCATTTATTGCCTGTCCGTACCTCAGTGTTTGGTAATTCCTGCCATAGTAAGTTTTCGAAATATGTCATGGTGTAAAACAAACCTGCATTGAATTACCCTGTCACAGCTGAATATGGGTTCCAAATTAAATTATTTATTTCATATAGTGATGGGAAATGTCCTGAAAAGAAATAGAGTCTTGGTCTAACAACCATAATTGTTTTGGAGAGCTTGGAGTGCAGTATTTAATAATCTAACAAACTGCTGTTTCGCTTTCTTTTTTCTCCTCCCCTCATTGGTTCCCGTTTTTCTCCGTGTCTGCCCCTCTCCTGCTGGAATCATCTTCAGGTAAGAACATTTCCCATATTAAAAGCTGATGTGTCAGGTCTGATGCAGAAATAGCAATATAAAAATCTTACTTTCCACTGTCCCACTTTGCACCTCATGCTGCACAGGCACAGCTTTGCATATCCACGACTGAGATGGATTTTATTTTGGAAACGGTATAGGAAAAGTAGAAAAGAGGGACTTCTAAGCTGTGTATGTTTACAGTACAACTGCTAGAAAGATGCAGTGTAGGTTGCTTTTGTACTATATACATGTGAAACCCTTTCGCCTAAAAATACAGTGTACTAATACACTTTGCTAAATAAATCTATCGCCAGCATATGTTTTTATTTTTTTCAGTCCAGGAGCAAAACACTTTTACACTGCAGAGAGGTTTCAGGGAAGAGACTTTCATTAATGGTTTGATGTGACACTGCAACATAGAGACTGGATTTCCCATCCTTCATTCCACATGTTGTTAGTTTTAGACTTCTATAACACTAAATAACACTAAAGTTTGGAAAGATTGATCAATGTGTTCCATCTCATGCTTCAAGTCAGCTTTGACATTCCTAATATTATAATATTTAGCCAAGCGAGTAATCTCTCGCTAACCATATCCAATTTCTTTGAATTTTCTCACCGTAACCTTAAAGAGGTTAACCGTGCTTTCCATTCCATCGGTTGATATTGTAGGGAAAACAAATGAAATATGTTGACAGCAAAAACCTTGAGATGTGCTCAGTATTGACCTTTTGTGTTGACGGTGAGGAGTTTGTTGTGTGCCATTACCTTTTCTACAAAATCCATTTGTTTAAAATTAGAATAAGATGTGTTTAGTAAGGTTTACGTTAGGTAGCAGGGACATCTTATTATTTGATTGAAATGAGAGGTGGTAAAAACCTTTCAAACACTAAAGAAAATTGTGTGTATACAACAGTGTCTCCATCTGCTTTTAATATTCCGTAGTATTCTTGTTGAGGTAAAACATACAGTATACTGTATTTCCCCCTATCTTATTTAACCAGGGTTTATGTCCCTCATATCTTGAGCCTTGCCAAAGCCAAATTCTTATTAACTTTGGGCGCTATGGTAGCACGATGTTGAATCTTGTTAGATGACAGCAACTGAGAGATACAGTTTTCTGATTCTCAGAGAAATGGCTTTGGACAGGAACAGTGGTTCTCGATCTCCAATTCCCCTCAGGGTGCGTTAAGTTTTTGTTCCAGCTTATCCCTCCATCTAGTCGACTCAATTGTGCTGTTCAGTGAACAGTGAAATGGACTTAGCAGCTCCTCAGTACTGTCAGGTGTGTTTGTTCTGCGAAATAAATGAACAGATGGCTCACAAACCAGCAACGGGTCATGGAGGCGAGAGGTGTGTATATAGCTGTGTGTGTGTTTGTATTTAGGCCACTACAGTAGGTATTCTGGCATTCTGGTATTTGGCTATGCTTTGAGTTCTGCTGGCAGAAAAAGGAAACTGAAGATGAGGAGGAAAAAAGGATCAAGACAAAAATACACCCTTGAAACTGACACCACTTTCCAACCTGAGTGAATGAGAAAGTGGTCTCAGACTTTTGGACCCCACTGTAGTTGTTGCTGAAAAAGATGGCATATAAGGATAATTGAAAGAAAAAGTAGACGAGAGAAATGAAGTGGAAGGAAACGAGAGGTTTCCAGGTTTTGCAGGGGGTGGAAAGGAGATAGGAAATATATAGAAAAATGAGAAGAAAATAGAGGAATCCTTAGAGGGGAGATGAGGACAGAAGAAAGAGGCAGTCGATTATTTTAAAGCAAGAAAAGGACATAGACACAAAGCAAGGAGAAAGAAAGACACAAGCTTAGTATGATGATAATGTAAACTCTGTATAGAGAATGAAAGAAAGACAACAACAGGTGGATGCAAGGGTAAGGTGAAAGTTGGTAGAATAGATTTGACATCATTACAGAGTGAGACATCGAAGTGTGAGGGTAAGAGACAAAGAATAAGAAAAAAATAAAAGACACGAAAGGGCAACTGGGGATAATACAGAAAATTGAGAGGGAGATGAGGAGGCTAAGGCAGATCATAAGGAAGGGCAGCATTAGGATGAGGTGCACAGTGGAGGTGATGTATGATTATAGGAAAAGGAGAGACAGAAAGAAGGTGGGGAGGATTGCAGAACTCTCTTTTTTTTCCCCCGCACGGAAAAGTTCCTACTCTGAAAATAAGGTGGAGATAAGAGGATCGACCATTGTAAAGATAGATGGTCATAGACAGTGATGGTGAGGACAGACATAGGGTGTGGAGGGAGCCCTGACATGAAGAGCAGGTGACCCAAACAGAAGCTTAATTAGCTTATGTAAATTCCAGCTACTCCTCCAACGCCGGCTCTCTTTCCTTCCCTTCCAACTCTCTCTTCCGTCTCTCACCTTTTCTTTCATTACTGTAACCCATCACCGAGTCATCCCCTTTTTCCCTGGCCTCCTAATCCCCTCTTGTCTCCTCTCTATCCTATTCTCTCTGTCAGCTTTCCCGCCATAGTCCCTTTTATTTACTCTGTCTCTTTTCTGTCTGTCACCTTTTGATTTAGTTCTTGAGACCTCCTTTATTTTACTCATCTCACCTCCCTACCCTTCTGCTCCCCTTTTCCTTGGCTTTCTTTAAGCATCATCTTTCCTCTCTCTCTCTCTCTCTCTCTCTCTCTCTCTCTCTCTCTCTCTCTCTCTTTTGGTTGCCTAGCATTAAGTGTTGGAAGTTCACTAAGCACTTGTTGGCGGTATTATGGCACACTTCACTGGGATATTTACGTGGTCTGTAATTTTAGCCAATGAATAAACCAGCCATACTGTGAACTAGTCAGTCTAACAGCAAGATAGACTGGCGAAAAAGGGCAGTTGGCTTTACAGCTTTGCAGGCTTTCTACTGAGCTATAGGTGAAACCTGGTCACCTTGATCTTATCAAATGCAACACAGACACACACACTCAAGTACACACATGTAACACATCTGACCCTGTACTGATACCATGACCTTTCCAATAATGCTGAACCATCTCTCATTCTTTCCCTTTTTTCTCTCCTCACAGACACACACACACACACACACACACACACACACACACACACACACACACACACACACACACACACACACACACACACACACACACACACACACACACATCTGCAGTCCTCACCTCCTGTTTCCTTCCCTCCTAACTGCTTGGCTCACTGCCTGAACATAGCTCTCGTCTCCAAATTGAATCGTTACCTTGTCTGAATCATAGTAACTTTAAGGTTGAAGTCTTGCTTTACCTCATTCAACATCATAGGTACTGCATGTTGAGCTCACTCACTGATGAAGTTTCAATATGGGTCAACTTTTTCAGTCAGCGAAACATGCCCACATGTGCATTCTCTTTCGTCATTCATCCAGTAACATTGTTTTGTTTCTGATGTACTCATGATTATGGATTGATACTGAGAACCAGTCTTAAACTGGTACCGGTTCCTGATTTGACAGAACTGTAATGTTTATAAGCTCCTGCATCAGTCAGCAGAGATCTTAGTATATGACAATCATTCATTCAGTAGTTTAACAGTTGGCATTTTCAGTTTGCCATAATAAACTTTTCCATACAGACATCCACTAATGAAGATATACTCCTTAGCATTGTGAGACTACTTAATGTCATGTTTCGTGTACAAGCTTTGTGGCCTTGAAAGCATACAATTACATATAAAGTGTCACTAGGCAAAGGTCATCTTCAAGATTTATTGCTAAAATGTGTTTTTAAGTATAATTGAGCCCAAGTGAAAAATATGTTCATCTTTCTAATGTTAACTTCATGCACATTTTGGCATCAGGCCCGCATCCCCACACTGTATCCCGTAACTGTGTCTCGCTTAATGTTTGTCCTTTTTTGTTTTATAAACATTTGATCATTTCAGGCTGTTTGTTAAAAAGCATCTAATTTTTTCTTCTCATCCCAGACATCAAACATCTATGGAAACCCTTGGGGTCTTAGCATACTAAAAACCTTAACAAGGTGTACAGGCAGGGGAAGGACTTCAGTAAACACTACCTTTGATGTGTATGTGTTTAAGTTCACTGAGGCAACATCACAATATCCTATATTTCTACAAGGTTTGTTGTGTTAAAATCATTACAGATCAGTAGTTTAATTGAGCTCATATATTAGTGCTCTTTCCCCAACCTTATGCCAGTGCTTGCTTTTGATGCTCCGCTATGCTTTGTTCTATTAACTTCTCATTACTATCTACTCTCAAAGAAGAAGGACAGAAATGAGAGCTCTTTGAGTTACGGGAAACAGTATATTGCATTACTGAACAGAGCAGACTATTGATCTGTGATATTTGGTATCGCATTTCCATGGGTTTTTCCAGTCATGTAGACTGTAGTAACATATTTTCTACTATGAAGTTGCTTTAATATGTATTGGAGGCCATTTATGAAAGATCCAAGAAAAAGATAGGTGGCTTTCTTTTTGAGCAATTTCATTAAAATGAAAGAGATTTTCCAAATAATGGGCACAATTTCATTAAATGAACAGGAATTTTCCTCTGTATGCTTGGCAACATGTTGCAGTCAGATTGCCTCGCCCTGGCTATTTAGTTCCTCTTTTTCTCTATTACTACTCAATTCCTCCGTTTTTATCAGTTCAATAGACTCAAACTGATGGATGCTTTATTGGCGCGACACAAGTAGAACATACTTTTCCAAGGCAGAAGCTGACAACTGACTTGGTTCATTACAGAGCATAATAATCCAAACAGAACTGATTGGGGTATTTATGTTTCTTTTTTTTGTTACGAGTTGACCATTTTTGCAGTCTAAATTACATTTTGAATATCCACTTGATATGCTCTTTCCTGCAGGACTGACTTGACTCTGGGAATGTTTTGCTTGATTTGTCAGAGGAAATCACATCTTTTGAGATGACATCTGAGTAATTCAGTGCTGGGCTGAAATATCCAGGCTACAGAAGTGACTTTGTCACAACTGATTTCCTCTTGGTACTGTAGATGCTCTGATTTTATCCATTGTTTTGTTTTTGTTCAGATCTTTCTTTCAATATGTGTTTCTCTTTTCATCGCAAATAAAAACACATTTTTGTCCTCTGGATAATAATTTTGTGTTTGTGTATGAACAATCCATTTAAAAACTGTACATCTGCAGGCAACGCTTCTCCTTAATATCGCTGACACATGATAAAAAGTGATGTTTAAGTTTTTCGGATTTCTTATTTTTTCTTCTGTCTATTACCCTTTCATTGTCTTTAAAAAAAATCAAATGACTGTATCAGAGTAGGAGTGAGGAATAGTTTACTCAAAAATATTTGACTTTGTTATAAACTGCATGTTTTAGACAGGTGATTTCCCTTAATGGATTTCCTGTCATCTCTTTCCCATTAATCTTGTTTTTGGATTTGTCACATCCTCTCCTTTTACCTCTAGTCAGATTCCCATAATTCCAAACACTGAATGTCTCTCCATTTTCCTCATGCCCTGTTTCGTTTAGCTCTTTTTCTCTCCCTTGCTCTGTGATCAGCCTCGATGTCTATTTGTCTCTCATCTGTTCCTCCCTCTCTCCTCCCCTCTGTTCTGCTCTGGTGTCCAGGGGCCTGAGGGCGGATTTAGTTAGAAATGGTGTGAGGATGACAGAGAGCACAAAAGGGAGGAAGGCAAGAGGAAAAGAGAACAGACAGCTATAACCTAGTGTCTTGTGAAGCTCTGGATGCTGATCCAGTACAGTATCTGATCCACTGTCATCCATTATGCTGCACCATGAGAAACCAGAATAAAAAGCTGACTTGAAATCAGGGGTTTGTTCAACAGACAATTTAGTCAGTGTGTCTTGTGTCATACGTCTCCATAGCTGCAAAATCAAATGTTTTGTGCACAGTTGAGATGCAGTTGTATGTTGAAGTGAAAAAGTGCACTGCACATCAGCTGAGGATGTAGGACTACTGATGCTAAGAGTGTTATACATAGTTTGAAGACGTGTAGCTTCCATGTCTTTGGGTTTAACAGCAAAGTTTGTATCATCAGTGTGCAATGTAGATTTTTGAATATCTACATTTTCTTTCAGTTTGGCCAAATATCAATAAAAATTGCATCCATTGCTATCAGAATACATGTAGGACTCTCGCGGCATGACAGACACCTCATGTTTTCACTGCTATGCTACCTTAACACCTAGAGTGCTTGATTCCTGGCCACTTGCAAAGCATCTGCAATGACTACAGCCGGTCAACGATAAACTATATCTTCACTAGTTAAGCAGATACTAGATGAGGGCATCGTCTGTTTTTACATATAGCTGTTTTCACTGTTATGTGAGGAGTCTGATCTGTGGTTTTGCTAGTATTTGAGCATGCTACATTACCATATAGGAGGTTAACCCTGTTCTGTTGTTGTCTTTATGATCAGAACCACATTTTGAAAGTCCTCCTCCATCAGCTGGTCTAAGCATACCCACATCCACATGCTTGCACACAGGCCACAAACTCATTAGAATATATAATATGGCCATTATCATATTCCTAATTTGCACTCAAATGGAGAAACACACAAAAGGGATGGAGGGGACACAGTGTTACATTTCATAGCAGGGTCATAAATCTTTTATTTGCCCTCCCAACCAAACACTCCGCTGCAACATGCACACACTCACAAACATGGACGCACACACGGCTGTCAGATTTGCACTGCGGTAATTAGGTCTTTCAGGTTATGATAATGTTTGTGCTGTTTTCTGGTTCATCTGCTCACTGGTGCACAGAATGTCATTAATCACACCAGTCTAAATCACATGCTGATTCTGCCACAATCTGTGGGTGTTTGTCTGTGTGTTTGTGTGTGTGTGTGTGTGTGTGTGTGTGTGTGTGTGTGTGTGTGTGTGTGTGTGTGTGTGTGTGTGTGTGTGTTTGTGTGTGCATGCACATGCGCGCACACATTGCCTGATTTGATGGCCTATGATTTTGTCTTTGTACTAGCAGGGGTGAGAAATTGAGTGTGAGGCGACAAGGGTGAATGTGAGAGTGAAGGAAACCACATGGAGTCAAGAAAAAGGCAGAAGTAAGGAAGGTGACTTCCCTTATAATGTACATCCGGCAGGGATTAGTTTATCTCTATCATCTCAAGCTCATAACCTTATTTCTGTCTCTGTCTCACTTTCCATGACCTCCTCATTCCCATCTTTCCCACTCTTCTGGTGATGACAAGAGGCATTAAAGCTCCATTTTACATCTCTGCACACCTCGATTTGTTCTCCCAATAACAACAACTTTTACAAAAAAACATGGGCATCTTTTTGTCACAAGTGGCTTAGGTTTCCCATAACTCAAGGGAAATCTGTCAGGCCCCCGGTATGCAAGTATCCTCCCTGCTGTAAAGTTCTTGAGTAAGATGCTGAATCTTTCCCAGAAGCCCTGGGAGTACTTCTCTGTAGATGAGCTTGGGGTGCAATCTCCCTGCAGAGGCAGGTGACAAGAAAATTTTCCTTCAAATATCAAAGTAAAATATCTCATTATATTTGCCCCCCCACTTGGCTCACTGACACCACACTGCTGTGTCTGGTTAATCCTCAGCTGCCTTTCAAACGTAAGTTCATGCAGTTGATTAACTTTGCTTAACCACAAAGCCATGTATACACAAACAGACACACACTCAAGATTCAGGTTGGTGTTATTGATTAAATTGTGCAAGATGAAGAATGTTCCATCCTACAAAGCCGCAGTATAATTCACAGAGCTGTAACTTCTATGTCCATTACTGCTGGAATGCCATTGGACTTGCATATTTGAGGTCATTGTATTGGGTTCAAATTTCATTTTAGTGACTCATAATCAGGGGAGTGTTCTGCTATGGCTCAGGCAACTGTCCAAGAGTTAACTCTCACATTCATAAAAATAAAAGCCAATGCTTTGTAATGTTACACGAAGGAGTTTGGGATAAATTACAGGGATAGGGCTTTGATGAATGAATTAAAAATTTCCTAAGTCCACTCTCTAACTTTTTTTTTGCAAGGATTCCAATTGCATCTCTGTCCTCGAAGTCGATGAAATCTGTTCAATCAGTAAGTTGACCTTGACATATGATTTTCCTGTTCTGTTTCTGGGATCAAGAATGAACCCTGGGTTAATGTTCCTTAGTTTATGAGGCTTTGTCTGCCCAAGATACATGTATTGGGGAATTTCCTCTCATAAAGATATCTTTACACTGTTTTACACAGTTATTTGAGATCAGTTTTCACCCCTGATTCTCTTACATCATTTTACTACCAGGCTCGTGACTAAGAGTCGAGGACATGGTTTTATTATGAAAACAGTATCATGGCATTGCTCTTGCAGGTTTTAGTCTCTATTCAGATCTGTTGGAATTTATATTGAGTATGTAAAGAGAAAAATGTATGTACAGCATACTTGTATGACCAAACGAGTGCTGATATCAATGGCCATGGAAAAAAGTGACAGAAAAAGGGAAAAGAACATATTAAAGGACTCAAGATCACATACATCTCACTTTTTTCTGAGCCAAATTTTCTTTCTCTCTCCTTTGCTGGCTCTCTGTGCAACCTTTTATTCCTCTTTTTTCACCCTCCTACTCTTTCATCTTCACTCCTTGCTCTTTTGCTCTGTTAGCTTGTTTCTACTCACAACACAAAAACACGATGCATACAAATACAAGTAGACATGTTGCCTGTGAAATATGCTTGGTGTATCTCATTAAATAATTTAAAGGCTGTGTGTGTGTGTGTGTGTGTGTGTGTGTGTGTGTGTGTGTGTTTATGTAAGGGGTAGATTAAAATAACTTGTTAAAATGACCCAAGAATGTGGCTAAGAGAAAACCTATCATCATGTCACTGCATTCTGACAAGCACACAGTGGGGAACCTTATGTAAGAAGAATGAGTCTTTTTTCTTTTTCTCCCACTATAGAAAAGCAATCTAATTCCAATTGCAGGACTGATGCAAAAGTTTGCATTATCCTACTGACTGGATCATTTTTACTTTTGATTTGACAAGACGCTATCCTGTGAAATAGATCATACTTAATTGACTTTGAAAAAGGAGACAAATTCTCTGTGAGATGTGAAGGCATTTTCAGCCATAGTTAATTGACTTTAACCTCTAAATCTGAAACTTGCCCAACCAGTTAATGATGAAGATGTAATTTACAGGATCAGGGATGATGAAGTTATCTTTAATCTTTAAGGTAGATTGTTTCACAATGGGAAATAGACATCATGTAACATGATAGCACTGTTTGCATCTAATACTGCATTGTGCCTGCGGTGGCATATTGGATTCTGAAATGGCTTGACCTGTAGCATGGTAGATAACACCTGTTTGTATTTGCTGATCTGCCCCTTTGACTTTTATGGCTTGTAGCTCTGCCTAGTAGATGACTAGATTCATGAGAATGTCACAGGTGGCTAGTCATTTTAAATCACAGCCTCAGGGATGTAAATTGGATAAACCATATTTTTATTTACAGTTTACTGATAGCCAATTATAAGGGAAATTATGCCAAAAAAGAAGAAAAAAATTAAAACAAAATTTTTGTTCTTTGATATGTGTTTTTGTGTTTTTCCATTCTAATAAACACAAGGGCACATTTTCCATGAATTAATTTGTAACATGAACAGAGAATTTCCCCTGTTTCCTTGGCAATTGTTGGGACAAAAGATAAAATAATTGCCATTATTTAAAAAAAAAAAAGAAAGAATATTTCTGAGTGTCATAAATGATTGTACATTGTTTTGGTGTCTGATAACCTTTAAACTCATACATAAACTCATACAACTCATAAAACTGGCCTTCCTGGATAGTATTTCATTGTCTCCCTGGTACCCTAAACAACATGCCCCTAACTTTTTCCAATGTTTTGGGTTGTTGTTGGTCTGAACGCTTGCTAATCCTGCAGAAAAAATAATCAACTTAGCTAAAATGAGCCTGTAAACCTTTAAGAAGCCTTAGTCAAATTGTTCACTTGATTAGCATCTACACTTTTGAATGTGCACATTATTTAACTTCATTACATTTGTCTTTGCTGCTACTAATGGTGCTAATACTACAAATTATAAATTCAGCGCATTTGATTGATTGATTAAGATTGGTCAGAACATACACCATCTACAAGCATATAATTTCCACATGCCAGCCCTCTGAAAACAATAGTAGTGGCTCATTCAGCTGTAGTCCATTACCTCTGAGCTTAAAGGCTGAACCACTTAAAACCCATTCATCAGGTCTCTGACAGGGCAGCTTGCTGCAAACAGATTCAGTCATGCAGTGAATCCTCTCTGCTAGGCCCCCACAACATTTCAACTTCTGACCTCAGCGTCCACCTGCACAGAGGCTCTTTCATCATGCAGCACTTCTTCTTTATGACTCACTCACTCACTAACTCACTCACTCAAACACACATAAACACACTATCAAACACACACACACACACACACACACACACACACACACACACACACACACACACACACTTGTACTTCTATTAGTGTGAGGACACTCTGACATAATACCTAACCCCAACCCCTGCCCCAACCTGAGCCCTAAAACCAAACTCTAAACCCTAAAACAGCCCTTTAACATTGTAAGGGCTGGTCAGAATGTCCTCACATTCTCAGAATTTCCTTGCTTCCAAGGTCTTAAACTCAAACTGGTCCTCACAAAGATAGAAGTGCAAGTACACAAACACACACACACACACACACACACACACACACACACACACACACACACACACACACACACATATACACGTACACTTAAAAGCCTCATCACCTTTGACCTTGTGACCCCAGTTAACTAACTAACCTCTTGTTATTTCCCCTGTTCACTGCACCTCTTTGTGTGGGGCCTCCCTGAAAAGACCCAGTCATGCAGGATTGGTTGTCCTGGGGCAACTTCAGCTTCCAGCCTATCAACATATCCATACATCTTTTTTCTAGACCAGTTCACACATAAACAGAGTGACTCAGTCATTTCAGGATTTGAACTTCTAACCTTTGTCCTGCTCAGCTGTGGACCTTTCCTGGCATCTCTATATTTTCCGCTGGCCTTTATATGTAAGTTTTAATGTTAATGTGAAGCCCAACAGGATGCACAAAAGAAACAAGCTGAGCACTTAGTGTTGCTACATTTGAACTTGACCTTGCTGTTTTGATGCAGTTGTGTAATGTATAATGAAACTATATATGCAGAGGCTTTTGAAGGCAGTGGCAAAACAGCTCTACCCATTTTCTCTAATACACAACTTCAACAACTAGTTGTTGACTTTTATTGATATGCTTTTCTTCATTTAAAACAAAAACAAACAAACAAACAAAAAACTATAAGCCGTAGTCATTAGCCACATAGGAAATGAGAAATGAAATCCACTTCTCTCTTTCCAGAATCGAACTCTTAACCTTCTTTATGTATGGCCATGTGTTACCAAGGCATAGTGTCCATTAGCACTATGAGTGGACTGTTAAGAATTTGGTCCCCAAACTAGTCAAGTAAAAATTAGTGATACACATATTTAACTCCTTTCCACATGAACTGAATCTGAACTTAATAAACTCCTGGATAATGCTGTGATCTATTTTCTAACTAGCTAATATGAGATTTGTAAATACATAATTAACCGCACAGTGACTCTGTGTTAAATGGAATTATATTGCATTTCAGAATAGTCTGAAATGGAAATGAATCTCAAAATTGAATCACCTAAGACTGAATGCACAACCTCCAGTCATGTTTCCACTACAGTAGTTTCCCTAATGTTCAGTGATGTAATATATTTACCTTAGCCTTTTCAACAAGCAATGTCATGACCTTTTGATTCAATGCTGGTTACTTCTTTGCTTTATGTCAATGATAAAAAAAACAGGGAATGGCTTGTGGTGTATAGTCAGTGGTAGGAGTGTTTTCGCTGTTCATTACTGATTTCAAATTGAATTAGAGAGCAAGAAATCAGGTCTAATAAAACTGCATTCTTACGATTTTAAGGTTCAAGTTGAAAAAGAACAACTGAACATTATTCCCTTTGTTGTTTCAATGGTGCTTTGATGGTCATTCTTTTAATTATTACTTCACTCTCACATTTAGGATTGTTTGGCCTCTCGAAAATAACTGAAAGGAATGTATTGCCATAAAAAAATAATCTCTTGATCTGTATAGGCCAAAAAAGAAACCACAGAGAGCATCAGCCACAGAACAGCACTGCTAGTTCTGAGAAGTGCTAATACATGGAGCCACGGGGCTTCAACTCTTAAACTCTTTTTTTAGGATAGTCCTCTCACTCATGGCACCATTCGGTGGCAAGTGCTTAGAAAAGAAAAAAAAGAACAGAAATATTTCAGACTAAAGTGAGGATATCTCTTCAAGGTGGAAAGCCTTAACTGGCAGAAGTCATTCATTATTCCCCTTGCCCCTTTAAAATCATTTTGGAGTCCTACTGCCTGCCACCACTTGAGCTTTTGAAGACTCTTGCAGCTTTGAACTGTATCTCCATGCCTTCAAGCTTCACCGTTGTTGTTCACTCACCAGCATCAGTGGGTTGCATCTGGGCCACATGACAAAATGGTTAGCGATAAACCGCCAGTCAACAAACCGATGACACAACTGAGGAAAATCAGCCGCTCCGATAGCTGTTTCTTTTTCTCCATCAGCACAAGTCCATGTATATCTGTGGGTAAGCCTATGAAGTCCAGGCTGTGTGTAATTTAAGTGTGAGTGAACAACTAGGACACTTCAACTTCGTGTACACACTCCCTGCTGCTGAGCGAGGAACTACGTGTTTATGCTTATATGCACTGTTTATAGCGTCAAGAACATGAAGATGGCATGTCGAGGTTAATGTTTAAACTGTCTTAGACTTAACTATACTTTATGTTAGACATGATTTTTTAATGTTCATGCAAAAGTGCTCGCCATAAATAGCAAGCATACAGTCGACACGGCTCGTGTTGAATCATGCATGAAGTTTCAGCTTTTACAACACCAGCAAAATGATATGTACTATTGATTATCTTACTCATGTAGTTGATAATATGAAAGATAGAAAATATAAATGTCAAATTTTACTTAGTGAAATGTCTTACTTAGAAAGGCCTTAGGTTTCATACTTAGAATGGTCTAAGCAACACATCAAACACAATCTCACTTTCTCAGCTTCCTGGGGTGAGTGAATAAGTCATAATCATTCACAAATCTTCTATGAGTCTTCATTGACTGTCCTCAAATGATGATTTATAAAATTTCTCTATTTCAGTCCTTATATTCTCTATGACTAACCATCCACTCGGTTAACTAGATGGCAAGTCATGATCTGTTGTCCTTTTACCTTTTTCATCACACACAAATGCACTTTTGTGCAGTAGAGGGAGAAAAATATTACTGCACTGCAATATATGCTTCATTGTAATTTAATTACTGAAAATTATACTTAATTGTAACATTTAATGTGTCATAGTTATATTTACAATTTAGGTCTGAATCTGGCCCAAATGTGTCAAAACCATCAGGTCCCCTTGAGCTCAGGCTTAGATGTCTAATGTGAAACCCCCTGAACAATTTTCCATTTAGGCCCACTTTGTTTATTTATTTTCTATTTTTGTCACTTGAATTTAGCAGTGATTCAGTCTATAATGAGCTGGGAATATTTTTTCTGCCCAGATGCTGATGAAACCCATTCAGAGTCTGTGTCATTTTAAAAAGCTTGTGATTTGACCAAAATCAGGCTGAAAATAAAATACAGCTGTTTTTTTTCCTGCTGCCCCTCTCTCTCCCTCTGCTTCACACACACACACACACACACACACACACACACACACACACACACACAAAACCTAATTCTTGAAATCATTGCGCCTCTACTAAGTAACCACTGCTCTAGTTCCCACAAGCTCAAGCACAGCTCATTTCAGAAATTAGTACTTGTGCGGGTACCAGACCCAATATAAAAGTTAATTAGGACTCTGGCAGAAGAGAACAATGGTGATGGTGTCAAAGGAATAACTTGCCCCTTTGGACATTAATATTTTTCTTTCTAAAATGGCTCACACAATAGTAGACCAAAATTCCCCATGTTGGCACTCAAGATTCCAAACTGGCACGGTAGCGCTGCTGGCATATATCATTAAAACCAATAGGTAACAACAACTGTGAGCTACCTCATTAGCTTAAAGTCAAAGCCACTGGTTACAACCAAGAATGCAACCCTAATGATGTGATTTTATGTTAGCTCAGGAACTAATTAGTACTTTTATTTTTTTTTTACCCCACTGTGAAAAATCATTGGAGAAGACAAATGACACACTAAGAATTCACAAATGTTTTTCAGTTGTGTTAAGATTAAGAGGAAATTATGTGACAATTTGTGACAAAATGTGGGACCCACAGGGCAATAAAAATGGTGAAAAGAAATGACATTGAGAATCTGTTGTGAAGAGTATGAAAACAAATAGGTAAAGATTAAATGGGAGCTACAAAGAAACAGATTTAAATCTTTAATTTTAACTCATAGAGAGGGTGTAAGCACTATTGAGATAAGGGAGAAATGAGAGAAACTATAGCGTTCAGTCTATCAGTATGCATGAGAAAGCAAGAAGAGGCCAAGAGTTTGAAGTATGGTCAGTAATGTGTCTGTAATAAGGTCAGGCAGAAGTCCATTATGAAATCCGCTTGAGGCTCTATTTATAGTGACCTAAGGAGGGAGGAAAGGAGGGAAGGAAGGAAGGAAGGATATAGAGAGCAAGTGAAGCAGTAAAAAAAGAGAAGTGTTTGAGAGGAAGAGGTGAAGGAGGGAGGGGAGAGGAAGACTGAGAAAAGGGAGGTGGGGGGGGGGGTCGTGGAGGGATGCCAGAGAACAAAGCAGGGAGGCAAAGGTGTTAGGAAAGAGTGAAGATGGGCATGGTGAGAAATGGGGATAGAAGATGAGAGCGGGAAGTGTGGAAAGATGCCAGAGAGAGGAGGAGGAAGGATGCGGGGAAGAATGAGAAGGAGGAGAGGAAAACAGCAGGGGAGAGAGTTTGGCCACTCGAGTGAGAGAAACCAAATCATGCGGTCAGAAGGAATGAGGGTGGTAGAGAGAGACAGTGGAGAGGAGGGATAAGACGGCAAGAGAGAGACAGTGAGCCTCCAGATGGAGAAAGGCATGAGCAGTGAAATGTCTGATCCAATTTTATCCTCAGCTCTGAATAAAATAGCCAAAATATGGGAAAATTTTCAAATGAAATGAGCCTGTAAGCTGTTCTTAATCATTTGAGTTGAGGCCATCTTTATTATTTTGTGTGTATCATTGTGCGTGTGTCTCTGTCTGTGTGTGTCTTTGTCTGTGTGTATGCGTGTATGTGCTTTGTACCAGTTTTTACTCACTAAATAGATAATCTACAAAGCTGGGCTGAGAATGGTGTTTTAATTCCTTTCTGATGGAAACAGGGGAGCAAGAGGAAGCAGTGATAGGGGAAAGGAAGGATGGAAGATATGAAAACACAGATGCATCGGAAGAACAGGAGGCAAAAAATTATGAATGTGCAATGAGGAGGAGGAGACCTACGCTTACACAGAGTGCCTCGGTGGGTGGCTGGGGGTTGATGTGAAATGTGCCCCTGAGGAAGTGACCAAAGAGAAAAGGATGGCCAACTCTATGTCATTACTCAAAAGGCAAAAGGAAAGTGAAAGTAGGGTGCAAGGAACATAAAAATAAGAGAAAGGTGCACAGAAAATGTGACTATAAACAGGTTTTATAAAGGAATCAGAAAAGACATCACAATTCAAAATGAAAAGGAGCAGAGAGACATAGGAGAAATAGAAAAAAAAGTAATCATAAAAACAGACAGACCTGCACAGAGAGGTACTGACAGGTGGAAAATATGCAGACACACACACACTGAAAAGAAAGAGCCAGGTGGATAGTGAGACGTGGATCATACAGCAGAGACGTGCATACAACCGGCAAGCCATATTATCAGCTGTCAGCCACCCAGAAAAATATTATCCTATCTCCCTGAAAATAGAAGTCCTTCCCCAGCCAATGTTTTGATATTCTAATGCACTGCCCTGTGCTGGCTGCTTGTATTAATAACGATGCTGAGCTGTGATAGTAGAACATGAATGAAAGCGAAGCTTTGCTTTTCCCTCAGGCCTGGGATAAGGGAGACAGAATCCATCTGGAAGATAACATTACACAGCAACTTGCACAACTTTGTACCCCCACAAGCTTACATAAGACTATGCATATGAATGAGATATTGCATCTGAATGTGGCTGTGTGCAGTGTGCACGGAATTGTGTGTGTGTAATACAAAATGAGACTTTGTGATTGTGAAATGACTATAATTATTTTTTGTCTGATTGTGCATGTGGTTGCTGGTTTTCTCCTCGTTTTCTTAGGCTGTTTTCTGTTTTTCTCAAGCCCAAATGCATTTCTTTCCCATTATGGTGTTAATGCAATACCACTGCGCTATTCAGTTTCAGACAGACCCTGTGATTAAACAGTTTGTGGAATTACGCTTGGTTTGTAAACTGCAATCCTTGTGTTTGGCAAAGGAAAAACGCAAGTGTTATGTTGTAAATTCGTTGGGGCAAAATGACAAGATGTAGTTATGGATTCTGTGACTGCAACATGACAAATTTCTTGAGTCTGGTGCAGTCTGGTTTTTACTTAGAATAACTGAAGAGAAGGAACGGAAAGACGGTAAAGAGACTTGCCCTAAATGACCTGCCATTGGTTCTCACACTAGTGGTCTACTTCAGACCATGAATTAGAAATAAACTTGCTGTATAACTGGGGACCGCAACAGATGATCGGAGTGGCTGATAGTGTGGTATTTAGGGTTCAACCCACGTACCGAGCAATATGAAAGACACATACAAAAACCTGTGACCAAAGCCTCAATGCTTAGTGCTCAACCTTGAAGAAGTGGAGTCGGATATAAACCTCTGCTGTGGACCATCCTGTGCTGTCCACTGAGGTGTATCCGTACACCTAAGCTGACTTACACCACAGAAACTGGAGATAAGTACTGGCTTAAGAGCCATTTCAGGACAAACGAGGCTTCTCACTCCCCTATAGAGGGGGATATAGTGCACTAAACTGTTTACCTATCCCCTCTCTTACTCTCTCTCCTTCTGGGCCTTAGAACCAGGCTACTTCACCAATCTTGTGTAGTGAGGAAGAAATAGCTTAGAGAACCATGTGCAGAAAGATGCTTGAAACGAGGAAACTGGAATAACGGGAGAGTTAAAGACAAAGAAGAAAATGGAGAGCAGAAAAGGAAGGACAGAAAGAGAGGAAAACAGTGAAGCTGTACAATAATGGAAGAACTAACAACAGCTGAAGCAATTAATTCAGGACAAGCATAGATACACATACAGTCCAATGAAGTATCTGTGTGTGTGCGTGTATATGTGCATGTAATGTTTGGCAGAGACGGCCATGAAAAATTGCTTCTAAGTGCTCTCACACTGCCTACCTGCAAACACCCACTTGTCAGCTGCTCCTGTGTATGTCCTTGTATAAAATGTGACTGTTCCCAATGTGTGTGTGTGTGTGTGTGTGTGTGTGTGTGTGTGTGTGTGTGTGTGTGTGTATATATATATATATATATATATATGTGTGTGTGTGTGTGTGTGTGTGTGTGTGTGTGTGTGTGTGTGTGATGTATGTCCAACTAAGAGTGGCTCCATGTGACCAAGCAGCATCTGAAATGGTCCTCAGGCCTCAAGTCAAGTGCAGTGATGAAACATTTTCTTTTTGTTTTCTTTACATTAAATACATTTATTTTTATTCCTTCCCTCCTATTTAACTTTTTAATAGCTCCCCTTTGATCTTCAGCATTGTGACTTCAAAATGTAAAACATATCCAATAAGTTAAATCATGTTTTGAGCAAAAATCATTTCAGCTGATATATTTTTCAGTCCACTGGAAACTTATAATAAACCCCTAAACTCATTGATTTTTTGGTGTTGTCTGATTTTTCTGACATTTCATTGGGATGCTTAATTGGAGTTTGTAGACTGTCGAAAAGTAGTTGTTTTGGAAAAGTCATGGGATCACCATACTCACCAGGTGTCATCTCCTGGGGGACATGAATGTCTGTCCCGAATTTCAAGGGAATCCATCCAGTATTTGTTGAGATATAGATTCCAGTTTTGGACTGAGGTGATAGACTGACTGACCATCTCTATAGCCATGCCACTAGCACAACTAAAAACTATAATAAAAAATACTAAATAAAAACTAACCAAAATAAGTTAGGCATTTCAACTTACAAATTTAAGAATGTTGTATAGATAATATCCTTAAAAAGTGACTAAACTGACCTGTTATGACTAAAAAGGAGCCTTCAGCTCCTCATAGAAATACACTTAGACACAAGTGCATGTGCAGACACAAACAAGCACAATGCTATTATAGAGCCTTTCTGACCTCCGAATAGCCTTCAGATTGCTGCTATAGAATATTAAATAGTCACATACGGTAAATTCACAAATACTCTGACACAAAATATATTAACATGCAACTCTGGAGGCGATGAGATGCACAGCACATCTGCATAAATCCACGTAAACACAAAAAATGCATACGTGTGCTATTTCGTAGACCTACAGTACGCCTGTTTAAAAATATATGTGCCTTCACAACCCTTCTTGACAAATAAACACAAACACTAAGATGCACTTTGGCTACACTCTGCTCTGACTTTATAGCAAGATGTAATGCATATTTCCACATTATAATTTGGGAGTAAGTACGCTAAGCATACAACATAAAGTAATTATTGAGACTCTCAATTAACAGGGCTTTACCCCAAAATGTCAATGTACAGTATGAATACATTTTAACTAGCAACGATGGCTCACAAGCACATAAGAAATGGAGAAAATCAGAAAGTTGTCATAGCGCTATTTGTTGCTTTCATATGAATGCTACGGTAGCTAGACAGGGACATAAAAATCAAATAAAAACATTATTCTCACAAAGGAGTCAATGTTGTATGAGGAATTCTATGCTCCGCATAGACTTGGTTCTGGTATATGGTATGTGTTTTAACCTGTAGCCCACTGGGACACACCAGATTTATTCTTTTTTTCTTTTCTTTTCATTCTACAAATAGTAGCTCTTCTTTACTTCTTTCTTAACCGAGGCCAGCTGTGGCCTGACAGAGTCCGACAGGGCTATAAATCTAGTTCCAGGCTTTAGTTGGGGCCTTATATGTCACACACAATGTAACTCTAAGAACGCCGAGCAGCTGTCACTGTCTGCTCCCATATTGAGATACTAAAGCTTTCAAAGTACCTTCTGCTATTATGAATTGCCTGGTATAGCCCTGAAAACCTGGTGGATATATAATTGGCTATGACAAGGAGTGTGCTGTGCTGTGCTCTGTGTGTATTTACAGTGATCGTTGGCCCAGTTTTGAGTCGGTCTAAAAATCCAACAAGGCTGTAGACAAATAGCAAATTTGAGAAACAGTCCCACACAATAGAAATTTAGTACATTCTGGTGCAACATCACCAAAAACTAGTCGAACGAGTCTAATTGCCACCTCAACAAAAAACGAGCATGATACTGTTCATAATGCTCTTGTTAACTGTAGGGCTGTTGTATATGTTTGCATTAAACTGTATAAGTTTTATACTATTTTTCTGACGTTTATATTCAAATATATGCAAATTTAATTGATCCCTTTGGACAAAGCTAATGGAGTGATTAAGTTCTCTTACCTTGCTTGTCTACTCGTGTCTTGAATAATGTGGCTTTTATCAAAGTGCCGATTGAGGATAAGACCCTGATTAAGTTTCAAATGGATGCAGATGATGTGTGGCCGCCTGGTGTCTAATTTCAAAAGGGATATGACGCTCTAGGACATGGTGTATAATACCCTGGCATGCTATGTCAAGAAGCTCAACTGACTTTAACCACCCTCGATCTCTCCTTTAGAAACAGATTTGACGCGGAGAAATGCACACACCCCTGCACACCTGCATACTGGCAGTATATATGTTATCATGTCTTCTGTCAACCAGCATGACTTTGCTGGTCCTTGTTTTATCACCCTCATCTGAGCCACTTATCACCTGAATACAACTCTGGATAAGGGAGAGAGAAAAAAAAAACACAAACTGAAATACATGAAAAAAAAAGGAAGAAAGATGGTTAGATTAAAAGTGTGTGATTACTGGAACTACTTTTTCCCCCTCAATCTTTATTCATTGGTAAACAGTGCCTGAATGCCCTTGACACAAATGAAAGTGAATGGAGGTTGTCCCAAAGGTTGATTTGATTTGTTCATTTATGCTCACAACACAGAAAAAACCCAAACTACTTGAGTAAAATAGACACAATAGGATTTGTTCCTGACAGAATTATGAATAAATGCCTGAAATATATATTTTTTAATTATAACAGGTTGAAAAAAGTTTTTCTCAATTAACTGTTCATTCCAAAATAAAGGCATTGCTAGAGGTACAATAGCAGACAAAACGCTTTAAAAAATAATAAGCTAATTGTCTTTTTATGTGAAAATGGTTTAACATTGCTCAACCACCACTGATTACAGGTATATCTTCAGGCAAACTAGGTTTAGAAAATCTTAACCACACATTGTTTCAAAGGATGAATAATTTAATAGTGGATGAGTAAACACTTAAGACAGTTGAACACTGAATCCCCAGAGGGAAGTTTAAGAAAAATTATAAAAGAGAATAATATAATGCATTTGTTATTTTCTTAATACGGTAATGTCAGCAAATTATAAAAGAGATTGAAAGGAAGAGAGAGAGACTGAGAGAGCAGGCAGTTCATTGTTTTCATGGAGTAAGAGATGCACTGAAGTGCTGCTCTTTGGGTGAACAGCTGATAAGATTATTTCCTTTTTACCACTGTGTATGTGTGTGTATGCTAGTATGTATGCTCCTAGTACTATTTGTCTGCTGCATGTGTGTGTGTGTGCGTGTGTGGATATGTGTGTATGTGTATGTGTGTGCTCTTTTTGATATGCTCTTGTGGGTTTGCCTGCATGCTTGTGTGCCTCCAGTTTGTATGTTTTCCTGTGCCTGCATATTTGCCTGTCTGTTTGTAGGTGTTTGCCTGTGTGCATGTCTGTGTGTGTGTGGGAAATGGGCAGCATATCTAATACAGAGCAATGATACACTAGCTCTCTGCTGGCCCATCATCCTTCAGTTTCTCTCAGTTTCCATCTCTCTCTCCATCTCCCATAACTCCCTGAATTACCTCCCTAAGCCTTTTCAAGATTCAAATGGGTCTTTTCAGTTGAATGTGATATAATAAAGAGTAAAGGTGTGTGTATTTGTGTGCGCGTGCGTGCATGTGTTTTGTAGGATGTTTGTAGGCAATAGTTCTGTGGCCAGGGGCTCTGGGTAATATGAGCGCTGAGAATAGGTATTTTTATTTTGTGTGCGTTTTCAACATAGAAAGAGGGGCTCAAAAAGAGAGTGAGAGCAATAGCAAGAATTGGGGTAAATATTCGTTCCCATGTGTATCTCCCCTGGTGTACTTTGGATGCAAAAGTGTCAGAGATACATGGGGATTGTTCCAGGTTTGTTTAATTAGTTGTCTTTGTGTGAGTGTCTTGTCGATATTGGCCATGGTAGATAATTAGGGATAAAGGGGTACCAGTTATGAAACCGTGTTTGTATGTCTATTTATGGTGTGTGTGCGTGCGTGTGTGTGTGTGTGTGTGTGTGCATGTGTACGAGACTGAGTGAGTGTGTGTTAGAGAGTGACTGAGTGAGTGAGAGTGCCTGTTTCTCAGGATGCATATGTTTTTGCAGCTGCTGCTGATTCTAACTAACAGATAAGATGTTAAGAGGTATGATCTCATGATTTCCACAGCTACTGCACTGATACACATCACAGACCACTTACTGAGAACACAGGACCTGAACGTACACACTCACACACAGACCCAAACACACACTGCTGCCCATGAGGCATGCTGACCCTATATGGGTGTTTGACTTGCTTTAGGTCGCATATGTGGTTGCATACCTCTGAATTCCTCAGCCTGTGACCCTGTGTTACAGTGTTAGCTATCAGTATTTCTGTTTAGTGGCTTCGAGGGCCACTCAGTACAATACATACATAGATTCATGATGGATACATATGATAGATAGATACACCTTTGTTAGTAAGTCTCAGTTAAGTGTCAATTATCCCTGTTACTTTAGTCTTTGACTCAGCACGAGTTACCTATTTTTTTACTGAAAGCACACAAACCTTGCAACTCTGCATAGACCTTACCGATAACACTAACAAGAATATTTATATATTTACTCTGGTAGGGACATGTTCCTGCCATATAATATTATATTGTTGTATTTGCAGTGTAGCATAAGGGTTACTTCACACCATATACACCGATTGTAATAACAGAATCCCTTTTCATTAGCTTTTCCTCCCTTTATCTACCCTTTTCGTTTATTTCCCTCCTCCAATGATAAATCACTCTTTCTCCATATGATCACATTGGTGGAGTCACTCGAATATGATTGGTCACTTCTGATGACATCATTCTTAACACATTTACATATATTTATTGATTGGGTTTGTAGATTTCCTTAAGTAGGCAGGCCTACAGGCATGAGCATGAGAATAAATGTGGTTTTTGCCCCTAGTACATATTTACTACAAACCGTAAATCGAGCCTCGACATTGTTCTGCTACAGCCATCTATTATTGATGACAGCATTCAGGCAAGACGTTTATGAGCTGGGCTGTTAGGATCAGTAATTCACTCTGTCAGGAGATCAGGAGAGAGAAGTGGGGGTAAAAGGGATCAGAAACAAGAAGAAAAGAGAAGATTTAGGAAGAAGGAGGAAAAGTAATAAGATGGGAAGAGGTAAAATGTGAGGTGGTGAGAGGAGAGGACTAGACAAGTAAGGATGGTGCAGAAAAGAAAGGAAAGAGCAGGCATTTTTATGACAACGCTTTTATTCATGTGAAAATTTCCCTCTATCACTCCCCTTTCCCATTCCACCCACCCTTTCTCTGGCTATCATGTTTCTTGTGTCAATCAATAATTTATAGTTGTCGCTCTAGAGCAACAACCCCCCCCCCCCAGCTCTGAATGACGGATGAGGGTGAGAAAGGGTGTTGGGGTAGAGTGAAAAGCAGGAGGGGTGAAAGGGTGTAAAGCAGAGTAGTGGAGAAACATAAAGAAACAAGAAATGTGCAATAGTGAAAGCGGAGGTGCTGCAGCAAGTAAGAAACGAGACTGACAGAGAAATGGGTGAACATGGCACTCAATAAATAACAAGAGTGGGAGAAAATTTCCCAAAGATAATGAAATTATGCAGGAAAAATGTCTACCAATTTTCATACTCTCAGAGAACTAATTACAGACCTACGAGAGAAAATGTCAGTTTTGTGACATCAAAGTGGAGACACTGCCTACTCACCCCCCCCCTATTTGTGTCTTGTTGTTTTACCTAAGCTGCTTTTAGCTCCCAGCCCACAGTGCACTGCTATTCTTCAAGATAAGGACCCCAACTACACACAGCCAGGGTAGAGAAATAGAAGATTGTGTCTGCGTCAGGCGTATAAATTCAGAATTATGTGCAACCTTTTTTTTTACCATATTGTTTTTATGTTTTTTGCAGGAGTGTCTTTGTATTACTGTAGCCATGGTATATTAGGGTTTTAAAAAGAGGTTCAAGCTTGAAGGTGTGAGTCAAAAGGTTCTGTGTGATAAAATCTTCCCATGACTCACATCTTGCCAGGTGAGGCAGTCACACACAGAATCACATATGCACACAGAAAAGGTCTAGACAGTTTTAATGAAACTGGATAATGATGGAGTGGAGGGAAATTAGAAGAAAATGTGCATTCATGTGATTTTGTGTGTGTGTGTGCATTCTGTGTGTGTGTGTGTGTGTGTGTGTGTATGTGTGTGTTTACCTGTGTGAGATTTTAATAAATGTGCATGCGTGTCTATGGGAGGTAAAGAAAGAAAGGCCTCTTCCTCTCCCTCCCACCTGCTCTTGTAATCCTCTGTGTTTTGGTGACCTTGCCAACCTGGTGACAAAACAGTCTCGGTGTCCCTTTGATTGAGGCCACGGGTGGGCGTGAAGTTTGGACAGACTTAAAAGATAGTGGAGGAGAGAGAGCAGGATAGAGGAGGAGGATGTTGCTGATGCCCTCCGGGCTGGCTCTGTCTATTCTGTTATTTCCTCCAGTTTGTCTGTAAGTACCTTTCCTGCCTGTTTCGTTCTCTGTTGTCATCCATGGCGTGATTTGTGAAAACTGTTGCCTAAATAGATTGAGATTAACACTTGTTTAGAATAGGAAGAGCCTGTAACTGTATACCTAATACCTAATACTGATAATGCATTTTTGGAAGATATTTCTAGTGCTTGTAATAGGAAGAGGAAATAGCTGTCCAATAACAGATTTGCTGTGTGAGTGGAAAATAGATAGAATACAGCATAATTTATCTGTTAAATAAAGTGGGTTGACTGAAATTAGGCTTTCTGCAAAGGTTTAAACATGTAAGAGGCACATGTGTTTTTTAAGGAGTTGTGTTGCAAGGTGTTGTTGGGTGTGTATCAGAATTTTTGTTTGTTGTTGATTAAAGCTGGGCAGACGCTGTGCATTTTTATGAATTTACATGGTGTTACTCTAACGACACATTTAAATCGACACTTCCGCATGGCCCTGAACCTGCAAATTTATACTCACAACGTAAGGGTCGATTCCCGGGCCATGATGTATGTAACATGAAATCTCTGGTTGGTTTCGTTGATTGCCACTTCCAATAGAGTTCATTCAAACAATACAAAATCAGTTTTGAAAAAATGAAAATAACCCCACTGCATTTCTTTGCTCAATTATACGCCAATAAATAAGCTCACAACAGTTTATGATGGATCTTTTGACCGCAGCCATTAGGCAGATTGGACCATGGAACTGCTAAAACTGCACGAAAGCAGACCAAAATTTCATTTGAGAGTTAGATCATTGTTACTGATGCCAGCAGGTGTTGTGGCCCTCTTCATATCCCCCCTTCTCTTTTGCTTCCTCTCTATCAATTTGTCATTGTCCACAAATGGACACCACAATCAGGTGCTGATTAAAGGTGCATTTTATGGCTCAGTGAAAGAAAATTGTTCTCTGTTCAGGTCACTGGCTTGTGACACGGCAATTATTAGCGATCAGATGAAAACGGCAGTGTCTAGTACACAATCAGTTCAGGAGAAGGTGTTAGACAGTGCCGCTCAATGGTGTGAATCAGACAAGAATAAATGATTGAAATCATGTAGTATATTTTCTCTGAACCAAGTTTGTACCCTGTTAGTCCTCGAAGTGAGTCAATAAAACAGAGACTGAAACAGTGGGAAAAAAAATCTCTACTGAATAGCATGATTATTATAATTCTTTTTTTTTCTTTTCTTCCTCCCATAGTGAGAGATGATGACGACTTCTTGAGTTTAAGTGAGCTCCCAGAAACTTTCCCCTCCGACCCTCCGGAGCCCTTACCTCACTTCCTGTTCGAACCTGAGGAAGGCTACATTGTCAAGAATAAGCCTGTCAATCTTTACTGCAAAGCAACACCTGCCACGCAGATTTACTTCAAGTGCAACAGTGAGTGGGTCCATCAGAAGGACCACACTGTGGAGGAGAGGGTGGACGAAAACTCAGGTGAGTGAAGCTTTGAGCACACGCAACCAGATTCACACAAATACATGCACGGATCTAACCCAGAGATTGATTTTAAGTAGTGATATTTTCATTAATGAAAACTGAGTAAGTATTCTCATCAACAACCTTTTTTAAATAACTAAGACGAGACAATGATGAGGCAGGTCCAACATCATTAAACACTAGCTGTGACTATATCGACGTGCAATATCATTGATGAAAAAAGATGATACTAAATTGTGATTTTAGAATCTAAACTTTACCAAAATTTCTATATTTTCACGGAATAATAAACAGGAAACAAAATTGCCCTGTGTTTTTCAAACAATTACATCTAAATCTCACTGTCACTTTGAAACACATTTCTCTTCCTCTTTGCTCGAATCATCTTTCTTGTGATCTGCACACCAGCAGTGCACCAGCGCACCCATTAACACACTGCCAGCCCTGCTAGACTGGACATAACCATTATCGGATAACATTCAGCGAAGGGAAAAGAACATGATGGCAACAGATCGGGTTGATACTTGGAACCACTTCAGATATAATGCCACCGAGAGAAGGAGTGAGTGTGTAGTGTTTGTGAAGATTCACAGCGTGGGAAGAAAATCACAAACCACTAACCTGAAAAGACTCCTTAACGCCAACCACACAGATATTGTGTGGTAACTTAACCGTTTGATGTTAAATAATGATACCTTATGTTTAAAAGCATATTAAGTCAACTTCTAAAGGCAGTAGTGCAATATTTTCTATTAGCATCTCACAACATGGGGCCATTGCTTGCTGGTGTCTCTGCAAGCAATGTAGTCTCACTGAAAGTCAGTAGCCCAGTCAACTACGTAGGCCAACATTTTGCTTAAGTCTGTTTGTTTTGGCGTATTAAACATGCTCTCCAAGTGAAAGCAAACACAACTTAACCGCCATACACATATTAGGAATTGAATGGGTGCATGTTAGCTAAAAGTAGTCTATTTGATACATCTACTGGTTATTAAAATGCACAATATATAATGCAGAAGATAGTTTTGGGCTTGAATAATGTCTCTTGAGCAGTAGTTGGCTGTCTAATACTCGGCTTGCTTTGGGGGTACATTTGGGGCGAACATTTTCTTTACAGATTTATTTTAAGGGGTTGTGTTCAACCTATTATAAACGCTTACTGTATAAACAATCTCGTGCACCACTAATACCACCAAGGACCTACAAAAATAAAGAATAAAATCAACACCTTTCCTTATAAGGGTAGGATTTACTTTAGGGCCATGTACATTTTTTTTTTAAGAAAGATTTCTTTCTCATTGACTGATATTGCAAAAATTAGATTGCATTGGATTTGGTACTGCTGTTGCATATTTTCTGAACTGTTCAAATCACTTGGATGAAATCTGTATCAACAACTGTATGGCTGGGAGATATCTGGGAGATATTGACATTTATGAAATGAACAGAGAAGGGTTCAATCCAAGCGGTGACTCTTACAATCCAGCTGTTATCACAGGAAGTATGCACAAATAATCACAAACAACAACTGCTTAAAGTATTAGTGCTATTATACAACTGTAGCTACAACAACAAGCAACTATTAGAACTAAGGCAAACCAGCAGACATAAAGAACTTGTGATGTCTGTGTGTTAGTGACGGGATGGACTCAGGCTCAACCGCCAGATTTGAACAGACAGGGGAAGAGACGTGATCTGACACTCGTCTCCGGCAAAAAGATGGCATTGGGGGCAAACTGAGTTATGCTAACACACTCTCTATGCACCCAGATGTGTGTAAGTGTGGGTCAGTAAAAGGTAGGAGAGAGAGAGAAGCATTAAAGCAAAGGAAAGAAGATCCTGGCCACCTCAGAGAGACACAAGAAACTGCCCTATTTTACCACACAGCTTGGCAGATGGACTAGCGTTCACTAGGCCTGATGCTGATCTTTGAACTGGCAAAAGTGCAGCTCATTTGCTTTTCTCAAGGTGGTGAGATCAACACATACAGCCCACAACTTGGGAGGACACAAACCAACTCTAATGCCCCAAGCGCGAATCAAAACAAGCGGCGAACAATGCTAAATACGCCACAGTATTTACAGCAATCACAGGAAGTGGCAGTCTGTTCTTCACAGCAACAGTAATAGTGTTTACAAACAATAATGCTTACAACACACGATAATAACTGAAGTCACAAGGCTCAAGCTTCTTGCTTTTAGGTGAAGTAGTTGAAGTATGTTTATCTCTGTCCAGTGTTGCTTTAGCGTCCCTGGCTGAAAACCAACAGGGCCGTCTGTCTCACTCCTCAGGCGGCCACAACGAGCCGTTTTCCTCCGGGGCCGTGGGAAAACAGCTGAGTTGATTCGTTAGGAAACATAACGTGTAACCCGTTATCTCCTAACTGTGAAACATCTCTGACAAATCATTTTGTCCTTCTGCAGGCAGAATGAGCGATCAACTGATGCCGCGCAGCTGTCTACTTTGGATCCGGAAATTCTATTTAATGAATACGAAAGTCGGTTCAGTCGCCCCCGAGATAAAGACTTGGGGCCAAAGTCCAAAGTCTAAAGTTGTATTCAAATGTTTCAAAAATTTCCAGCATCCAGAGTCACAGGGAAAAGCCTTGAAAGGGGCTTAAAGCCACGATGGGGCATGGGGAAAAAGCAAGGAGGGGTGCAGGGGTCAGCTGTTGTTACCTTGGTGATGTTGTAGCCAGGTCACAGGGATTCTGGTAAATCTCATCTGGTAAAAGGCCAGAGTTTTGAAATTGAGCCAAACTTCACACACACACACTCGACCCTGGGATTGTAACATAAAATAGCCACGGTCAAGCCATGATCAAGGAAATTTGGCCAACATTTTTCCCCTCATGTCTTGACGGTGTGCTGCAAGCAAACAGGTTAAACCCTTTATTGAGATGTTTTGTTATTTGTGCAAAAAGCTAGGTCACATGTCAGATTTGTGTACACAGCTGTCCCACTGCCAGTGCTGTACTATGATGTTCACAGGACAGTTTAATAGGATCCACAGTGATGTACTGGACTGCAGCCAAAGTTCCATACTTGTCACTTGACAGCACATGGTATTACTCTGCTAGCTAGGTAATGATGAATCATGCTGTTGCCTTGGCAGGGAGACAAAGACGCACACAACCTAGTTTCTTAGAATTAAGGTTGACATGAGCTCAGCTTATGGGTCTCCACCTGCTTGTTAATGAGCATGGGTCCCCAGAGGGAGTGATTTAACACAGTTTGAAAATTCCTGATATATAGTATCTGCTGAATGAAATAAACGGTGGTCTACAGTAGCACAAATCAGCATGTAACTGGTTGAATTGCCAAATTCTTCTCTTGAGGCAAGTGAGCAAAATACACACCAGTGTGTGTGTGTGTGTGTGTGTGTGTGTGTGTGTGTGTGTGTGTGTGTGTTTGCTTGTTCGCGTGTGTGCATGTGTTCGCGTGTGTGTGTGTTTGTGCTTGTTCGTGTGTGTGCATATGTTCGTGTGTATGTGTGTGTGTGTGTGCATGCGCGCGTATGCATGTGTGCATGCATGTGTGTGTGTTTGTTGGCGTGTGTGTCTGTGTGCTTGTGTGTGTGTGTGTGTGTGCGTGCGTGTGTGTATGTATGTGTGTGTGTGTTTGTTTGTGTGTGTGTGTGTGCATGTGTTCGTGTGTATGTGTGTGTGTGTGCATGTTCGTGTGTGTGCATGTGTGCATGCATGTGTGTGTGTGTTGGCGTGTGTGTCTGTTTGCGTGTGTGTGTGCGTGTGTGTGTGTGTGTGTGTGTGTGTGCGTGTGTGTGTGTGTTTGTTTGTGTGTGTGTGTGTGTATGTGTGTCTGCTTGTTCGTGTGTGTGCATGTGTTCGTGTGTGTGTGTGTGTGCATGTACATGTGCATGCGCGCGTATGCATGCGTGCATGCATGTGTCTGTGTGTGTTTGTTGGTGTGTGTGTGTGCGTGGTATGTGATTACTTAGTGGGTCTGCTATGGTTAAAGTAACAAAACCTGCAAGAAGTAAAATGAAAGAAGTGAAACAGGTACAAATGTAGAAACATGCACAGAGATACACAGTGGAAAAGAAAGATTAAAATAATGTTATAGTCTCTGCTGGAACTATTACTTCTAACTTAACCTAACTTTATTGTCTTCAAGCCTGTATAAATTGTTTTCGATATGTTTAAATGCTTTTTTCGAGCAATTTTTTCCCTTTTTCATCTCTCCTTAGTTTCTTCCAATCCTATTTTTGTTCGAATAATTAATTGCTCCCTATTTTCTTTTTCTTTAGCATTTTGCTCTTTTTTCTTCCTCTGTCTTTGTTTTCATTTATCTTCCTCTGTGTATTTTTCATCCATCTTTTTTCTTTTTATTCATGTCTTACCCTGACACTAATCCTTTGTCTCTTAAAAACTTTATGTGCCCCTGAAGTCCCTCTTTTGCGGTCCATTCACCCTGTTCAGGTCCAGCGAAAAAAGAAATTAATTAATAATAATTGTTTATTTTCTGCTTTATTTATTAATGTAAGGTTTTCCATCTTGGGCTGAAATGTGTATTTCTACAATAAGCATCTATTGCCTTCATTCTGTCTTATTACTTTCCTCTTTTTTTCATCCATCTTTCCCCCTACATCTCAATGTTTGTTATTAGCATCATATGCAGCTGTTAGTCATTTATTACTCTACCATCAGCCCCTCATTTGCTAGCAGCTTGATTCCAGACAGTGTGTTATTAGGAGGAATTCTGTTCAATTAACGACATGGATGTAGGCTTTAATGCAGGAGATGGGGCTCTTTCAGGGATCAAAATCTGTGTATTTGAAGATCAAGTCCTGTTTATTTTGAGCACACTTCTGTGGAGATCTTGCAGCCATATCAACCAATCATATGTCTTAAAACTTAAAAACTAAACTTAATTTCATAACTTCATTTTAAAGTTATCTTTCTGAGTGTTTCTGCTTGCTGAGATAACCCTCAGTCCTGGTTAAAACATGGATTTGGTTTTAATTTTTGAACCGCTCAGGATATGCTTTAATTTATGCTTAAATTATCTCGTACAAAGCCATCATAATGTGACTTTAATAAAAAATTGATTGAGTACTTGCTGTTTTGTACCGCTCCAGGACACTTAATTTATCATAGACGCATACAAATATAATGAATAAATAAACTGGATGTATTATGTAATATCAAGAGTTGTTGAATTTTGTTGATGTCTGGAACTGGGGCACTTTCCAGGAAGATAGTATTTGTATTTAACAAAGATTGTTGTTACTGTACTGTACTTTTTTGTTTTTTATCTGTGCTAAACTCAAAGTCTGTCAGTTAATGAAAGCTAACAAAAACCAAAATGAAATCAAACTGCTATCGTAATAGTGAAGACTTACTCATACTCTGTCACTCTTGTGCAGAACATTTAAGTGACCTTTGCACAAAAGACAATGAGATTATAAAGAGATAGATATATATAGCATTGTGCAACAAATGTGGAGTCAATCATATAGAAATCTACTCTAGGGTCTGTGCCCGGTGAATGCACAGTGTGTGTGTGTGCACTGTTTGTCTGTTTATCTGTCTGAAAACCTAAACTCTGTAAGCTGTTTTCTCCCCTTTTATTCCTGCTGTTTCACTGACACAGCTAGAAGCTATGGCCCCCATACTGCTTTTATTATCGCTGTCTTCTCACTCACTCTGTCCAATCCTTTCCCTTTCTTTTTTCCCTTTCTTTTCTTTTCTTTTCTTTTCCCTTTGCTCCATGCTGTGTTGTGCTTTACTTTATTTTCCCCTGACTGAAATCATAGAGAGCAGAGGCGGATAAAACTAGAGCTTGAGAAAGCAGGGGAGGGAGGTAGGGGATGATGGAGGGATGCTGATGGAGAGTACCTTTGAGAGAGCTGGAAAGGCCAACTGATATCAGGGAGTCACACCGAGGAGAAAGATGATATGAATCCTGCTGTGCAGTTTTCTCTCACTTTCCCACTCACTCCAACTCCGTCCTTCTCCCAGTGTTTCTCATCCTTTTTTGTAGGAAATGGAGATTTTAAGTGCTGAAACACGGTTTTCGTTTGATCTTGGGGATCAAGATTAGTGAAAGTAAAAGCTGAAATATACAAACAAAAGTTAGAACATAAATGAAATATGCTTGAAAGTTTCTGCCAAACACAAGCTGCAATGCCTTGCACAAAACTACATTTCTAATATTGTTCTTGTCGAATGGACTGATGGAAACACAGATTTTCTTTCTCATAGGATGGAAAAGAAAATTAAAGAATTTACAGAAAGTTGAATAACATGAAATAAAATTAACAATAGCACTTTATATATCTATGATATCTATAAAACTTCACATAAGCCTTCATAATGCATCATCATGCATAGCTAATACATCACACCGCCATCGTAAAGCATCATGAAACAACAATAGTAATCAAGCATATTACAACTGGGACTATGTGCAAGGTATCACAATAGACCTTTTTGATTAAATTTTTTCATGTTTTGACCTGTAGGAAATGCACAGGTACAATTAGAAAAATATACAATGGCTCCATTTATTTATTTTACCCTTTCTCTTAGTATTGTGCATGTTGGCTCACTGGGAAAGATAAATTGACACTTATAGAAACTGTGCAGTTCCTGCTATGGCAACTAGAAATCTCTGTGTTGCCTTCCAGTCCAGTTATATTAAACTCTGATATGCAAAACTGTGAGGCGCTCAAATTTCCTCTCATTCAGGAAATTTGGATTGTTTATGTCCGTGTTTATAAAACTCTTCAGAGAAATAATGCAAGCTGTGGAGATGGAACAGATGGAACATTAATAGACAGTAATGACAATGATAAAACATTTCCACATTGCATGTAGGAACACTCCTGGCTGGAGTACAAGACATGGTCTGTTGTGTTGTTCTATGACAATTTGAATTTAAACACAAGATTACATACCTTTTTTTTATCCTTAAAAAGTGACACCCCTAAAAAATGTGTTATGAACATCTAGTTTTCAGTAAAATGAATGGAAAGTGTGGTTGTATGTGCGCTTTGTGACAGATCAATAAATGACTTAGTTTGTACGCACGTGGAGTCTCATCTGGAGGCTGGGCGAGCCCAGTGAAGGTCACAGGCAAGGATCAAGGGTGCAGGAGCGGGGAGGAGGCAGCCGGATGGCCTAAGGGTCACTGGGGTCAACTTCCAACCAGAGGGAACAGGCTTGATTCCCTAAGCAGCTTCACTACCTGTCACAGTATCCTTCACAAACATAGCTAACTTGACCTGCCGCTCGGTCAACCAGCTCCTAGCTGCACCTTAGCCAAAGCTTCTTCTTTTTTTTTTTTTAATTTAACAAAGTTCTTAAAAAAAAAGCCTCCTCCAGACAGGCATTATAATATACCAGCATTATTAGCAGTGACATTTGCTAAAACATGCTTACCGCATTTCTGTCTGAATTAATGTGACTTAAGGTGAGAACCAGCATAATTTGTCTAGATTGCATATCTTATTGTGAAGGGCATTTCCAGTGTTCGCTTAAGCTACGTGTATACGACCTCAGTATATCTCCATTAGACTTGAAGTGTGCTAATGACATATTGTGTACTAGGTTACTTACTTTGTCTCCATTAGCCAAAGTGTGAATGGTTATTAGTCTGCTAGCACTGACCCGTGACTCCGCTTCAACACATGCATGCGCACACACACACATACACGCACGCACAAGCACTAGCTCGCACGCACACGCTCACACACACACATTATTGGCACACACACACATACATTATTGGCACACACAGTATTGGCTTGGGTGATTTGTGACCTCTTTCCCTCCTTTGCTGCCATCTCAGTTGTATTGATTTCTTCTCGTTTTTTTCCTACATCTCTCCCTCTTTCTCTTTCTCCTAATGTTTCTCTTCTCTCCTCTCACCTCCTCTCCCTCTTTCTGGCTTCACTCCCATTCTCATCTACTTCCTTTTCTATAGCTCTTCTACCTTTTTTGTTTTCCTCCCATGTCCCATCCCCTTTGCTCTCTGTCTCTTTCTATCTGTCTCTCCCTCTCTTATGCTGAGATTTCAATTATTAACAACCACAAAGATTAATAAAGGAGGTCAGTTAGCTTCTGTTTCAGTGACTCCTCATATGCAAAAAAGCTTTGTTTTTGTGTCTTTATCAGTTTGTATATACAGCTGTGTTTATATCCTTATTGTATTTCATTGTTCTGCGTCTGGGCGTGTGAAAAACAATGCTTTATTTTCATTTAAAATTTTCTTTGTATCTGAAAATGCACTCCTGCTTGTTTTAGTTTTTGTTTGGCATGTCTGTGTCTGTGTTTGGGGGAGATTGTTTGACTTAGGTCGCAGTTCCCTGTAGACTTTCTCTTGTGTCCTGGAATGTCCCGGTTCACTGCCTCTTTAGAGCTACTGGAGGACACAAAATGTGTATGCTCAATGACATTCACATGTATCCGTGCACACACTCACACACCCAAATACACATTCAAAAGGTTTTCAGACATGAACCAGGAGGGACTGTGATGATCAATCAGTGTCAGAGTGGAAGCCATTAAGAGAGAGCGCACGCACGCACGTGCACACGCACGCACACACACCCACACACACGCACACACAAACACACGCGCGCACACACACACAAAGTCTATAGTATGCGTTGTGAGTGTTGAATTGGTCACAGACCGGTAACTCTGTTCTGTCAATGTCCTGGATGATTTCCCTCTGTCCGTGTAGAACTCAGTCAACCTCGCTCTCTCCCCCTTTCACCATCCCTCTCATCTTGCTGTCATCTTAATTTTTCAGTGTCATTTCCCCCTTTCTGTCTCTCCATCTTTTACTCTTTTCTTATAATATTTATGTAATCATTGGTAGAGGGCTTTCAGGTGATGTAACAGGCCATGTCCACTAGTCCTGAGCACCAGCTGTGAAATGTATGATATATATATATATATATATTGATATTGATATTGATATTGATATATATCTTTGTGTGTGTGTGTGTGTGTGTGTGTGTACGTATGTACGTGTATGTATATATACAGTTGATCAGTTTTATATTTGCAAATTTTAATATATTCTACAAAATAGTTTGTATCTCATCCTAATAGTAGGTTATAGATATTAGCTACAAAAGGCTGAAAATTACCTGTCATCCCTGTAAGGAAGCATCTGCATTAATTATGCTTGACTCATTTATTCTGATTTTTCCTTAATTTATGTACAATAACATCTATTAGCCTTCAAGTAGCATGTTATTATTAAGCTAACAAACTATTAAGGCTTAGTGATCTTACTCCTTCAGCATCTTCATCGAGTGAAGAAACTTCACTCGTAAGTTTCACACAAATATTCTAAAAATGGCTTAAACAGATTCAGTCTCTTTCCCTAGGTGATATATATTTCGCCACTTGCTTGGTTTTAGCCATCCGCATATTTTTACTTGCCGTTACATTACATTGGCAGATTACAAAGGTTGTGACTACGATAAGGTTGCAGTAGTCACCATAGAAGGTTTGTGGTAAAGCTACAAAGCCTGAATTTATCCCTGTAGTGAATTTTTGTTTTCACTTGCAGCTCCTCCACAGGGAGGTCGAAGTGCCGGGTCAGTTACTGAACAACACCCCTGAAGCTGGTCAGCTTTCAGTGAGCTGCTCAGAAACACTCAAGCATGGCAGATGTTTGCAAAAACCGAGACTCTCGCTTGTGTCTTTTAACGTATCCAACTCATTTACATGCAGGAGAAAAACAGTCATGATTTGTTAATTCACTGTCAATAATGCAGTTTAAACAAAAAAGCAACGTTATGCTATTCACCAATGTAGTATTTGTTGCAGCGCTGTTTGTGTTATTGTTGCCAACTCCTGGGCGTATTTATTCTGACCTCATGTCTTTGTCTTTTGTCAGACTCGCTCCCTCTGTGGCACTGATGAAATAATAATACCCAGTGTTGACTTTTTCTGTATCCTCTGTTTCTTTTCCCTAAAGGCCTGTCTGTTTGACCTGTCACTGATCACATTTAAAACACCACAAAGCTTTGGAGTGCTTTTTTCCCTCGTTCCCTTATCTCTTTCGTTTTCTAAACCATTTAGCCTCGGAAACCCAGTCTCTGTTTTCATGTCGTCCCTGACTCACTGGCTTACTTCCAAATGCAAATTCTCCTCAGCTTTTTTTTTTCTTTCCATCTTTGGTCCATTTGATTCAAAGAAATCAAGACTTTACTGTTTGTCTGCTCCATTAATGTTGTTGTCTTGTTTTCTTTATTTATGTATTTCTGTCAAAGCACAGTGGGAGATGGAGAGAAGAGGGAAAAGGAAGAAAATATATGAAAAACAGACAAAAAAATGGACCAACAGAGTGAGTGGGTGTAAAAGTAAGGGAAACAGGGAAACACACTTTTTGGCTTATGATTTATGGTGTGGCCACCAGAGTATTCCTAAGTTCCCACTGCAATGTCTGAGTTTGTTTTAAGAAGTTGAATATTCACATGTGGTGCACATTTTTTAAATTTTTCAAACATCAAATGATAAAAACCTTGTAACAAAGACGTGAGATTGCCATAATGTCAAATATAACCGCAAGATACAGTATGTTTGTAAATGTTTCCTATTAAGAAAAAATACAGTGAATTACAACAAAATTATTTTGCTAATTATAACAAAAGTTATAACAGTTGTGTTCTCTGTAAATAACATTCTCCAAAATTATTCACAGTGCGTTTAAAGTGAAATTCAGTGTTTCCTTTTATGAACTTAGTCTTATTTTTGCAGTATTAGTCATCTGTCCCAACTGGCTGTGACAACAGTTTACCAAGCAGGTTAATTGTAGAGATTATTATTATTATTAAGGAAAGGAGGTAACAGGTTTTACCCAAGTCACAGTGTATGTTTCTTTTTGCTGCCAAAAAAAAACATACAGGTTGTCTGAGCTATATCTTAACCATTGTATCCTCCTCATATTTAGTAAAAGGTGAAATATTAGGGGGCGTGTGCAGTAGGAAAAACAGCCATAGAGTATATATTTGAAGACATTAGAATTATCAGTGTATCTTTATTCTGCAGCCACTTCTACTCTCTATATATTTTTTGCGTGTTTACTCCCAGTTACCATCTGTCAAATAAAGCCCAGGCCAGACAATGCACATTCATGCACTGTTGTACATTCACTCCCCAGTTGACAAGTAAACTTTGTTGTAAGAACTGACACTCCAGGAATAAATGAAATATCTGAGGGTTGTGCACAGTTTTGTGATTGATAGAAATGTTTGTGACAGCATTCACTTGTCTCAATACTTGTCTTCCATTTTTCATCTACTACTTTCCCCTCACTTCCCCCAGCTGACAGTTGTGGTTTTGTTGATGTGAAGTACTGTCAAGCAATAGAGACCCAAATTCCATGCTTGTCTTCCTATAACGGAATGATGTGAATGCTCTTGAGCGCTGCATCTAAACAAAGTAAGATGCCGAGGTGGAACTTTTTAAGCCTTGTGTAATTCACCTGCTTTCTGCCCAGCAACACTTGCTTTGTGAGCTTTGCATTAGTAAACAATGAAAACTACTGGGGCTTTACTGGTTTCAACAGCACAACCCCAGATCTAGTGATATCTGTCTTTTCTCTTGTTTATGTCTATTCCATCACAATGAAGGAAATCAGGGTAATTTTTTTTTTTTAATGCTGGATATTGATACATTTATATTTGTGATCTGTTTTAGATTTGTGGTTTCAAAACTGTGGCACACTTATTTTTCTGTTATTAATTTTCAAACGGACTATTAGTCCCTAGGTGACACACAAATGAAACTGTAGGATGAGACATTACATTAAAATGTATGACTTACATCTAATTACAGTAATTTTCACATAAATGCAGTGAAACACAGTAAAAGCTGTTAACAGAAGAGAAAAATAATGGAATATCTCCACAAAGCCAGATAGATTTACGCTGCATCAGTAACTTCCACCATTTAGGATATTATTACATTCCAAATATTTTGCATTTGTTTTGCTTTTCATTTTGATCAGCACATCAGAACTAATCATTATTATTGTTACATTTTCACCTGTGTTTCTTTCTTTGTCTATTAGTTTATTGGCAGGATTATGCAAAAAATTACTGAACTGATTTGCATCAAAATTGGTGGAGGGATGAGGCATGACCCAGGGAAGAACATATTAAATTTTTATATGCATCCAGTTAAAGGGGTCGATCTAGGTTTTTTTGCAAGGACATTTTCAGACATTTTCTTCAATATGTGACCACGACGCAGGGTATCCGCTCTACTTACTGCTATTCTACTTATTATAGTTATTATTTCAGTTTCAGCATAAGTTAGACCATGATTCAACTATTGTTGATACACAGAGCATCACAGATAGAAAATCTATTCCATTTCATCTCCTCACAGTGCTTTCATAATGATACTTTTCCTTTCTGAAGAAAATCAGTTTCCCATTTCTGCTGTTGATTCATTTGAAAATTAAAAAAAATAATTGAATATGTTCTTTTTATCTTTCCATTTTGACCTTCCATCCAAACTAAGCAGATAGTGTCACATTAGTGGATCTTTTTAGCTTTAACTTGGCTCTTTTTTTTTCACTGTATATGTCCTATACTTGTTTTGTTTCCCCCCTTTCTGTCTGTTTTCTCACAGCTGTGCATGTGATCCAGCTATTGACTTTGGCTTGTTGCAATCCTCCGGGTTTCTCTTTAAAGTATAATGTAATACTGGTTTGATTCAACTTGACAAAAACTGAATAATCTCACCAATGAAAACCGTTTGGAATCAATTAAAGAGTTTTATAATCACACATATAGGGATGAACCGCACTGTTTATATCATTACCTGCTCGCATAATTGCTGTTTATAAATGAGGGAACTTAGCTGAAAACAAGGCACAGATAACTGTGTGATCATTACTCAACAGAGCATTGGGTGCAGAGTTAACATCTAGAGGTCAACTCAGTGTTGATAAGTCAAATTTTTTTTTTACAACACATGCAAAAATTTTAAGGATTGAGCCAATACACATTTATTTTAAATAAGATTACTAAAACATTTTTGGAACATAAAAAAGGAGTCTTGGAGTTATTTTATTAGCTGCACTTTTATTGGAGCCACTTCCAAACAAGGTAAAAGATTAAATAACTTGCATTTTGAGTTCAAGGACAACTTGTAAACCTTGAGGTAGCTTAGACTGTATTTACCAATGTGTGTTACATATGTGCACAAAACCTACTGTAGAGCCTACCCAGCAATGCTTTCTTCAGAGTCTCTTTGGATAAGGCAACCCATTATTCAGTTCAGTTCAACTGTAGTTTTTCAGTCAGAATACCTGAGGTGCAGCCATCGTTTACATCCTTCAGTATTTGTTTCTAAGCAACAAATAGGGCAGAGCAGGTTAGAACGCAGGCTGATATCTGGCTGCTTTAGCCTGTTCTCTGGAATCGACTGGAATAGGCTCCTTTTCTTCATTGTCACCTTCCAATTTCTTATTTACTTCTTTGACATCATGTAAAAAAAAAAAAAAAAAATATATATATATATATATATATATATATATATATATATATATATATAAAAAGATTTACATTCGATTCAGTGTGTTAAGGAATTCTACACTTAATACAAATTCTTAGCTTTGCTGCATACATGTGTCTCTATTTCAACAAAAAGTAGCAAATAGTTTTTGATATTTGGCTCAATAAGCCACATAGGCAATGATGCAAAAGCTTTAAATGTGCAAATATTTTCATTATTTGTCTTCAGCACAAGCATGCAGCCGACCTTTTACTTTATCCCCAAATCCCATGGTCCCACTCATGTACGGTCCCGTATGCTTTCTTTGCATTTGTTTGAGTCCATTTGCCCTAACTAGTTATCTGCCTCATTTGAACCACTCACTTTAATTGCCTTGCTTTGCTCATTACTCCAGCAGTAGCATGCTCGCTGGTCTCCACCTTCTTCCTTTTTTTTTTCTTATGTGGGGTTTTTTGCCCAGTGCATCTGCCTGCCTAATAGTCATCTCAGCCTTAGTCCTGGGTTCTTTGCTGGTTATAATTGCCTCTTTAGCGGCCATTTTCTTAGCTGCTATCTCTATGCTGTGTCCCTCGCTCTTTCATTTAAGCTGTGAAACTTTAACAGTCTCCCTTGTTTGCTACTTTCCTTGAGCACTGGATTTCATGCTAGTTTTTATACCTTCTTTGCCCTTTGCCCCTATAGCTACCCCCCCCCCCCACTGGCTATTATCTGTTGTTGTGCCAGCAGTACCTCCACAGGCTTTTTTTCTTTCTGCCTTACCTCCCTCTTTGCCCTCTGTGAAATCAGTGCTATTTGAATTGCCATATAATCTAAGTTCCCCCTCCATTATTATTTTTTTAAACTCAAAAGCAACGTCCCCTATCTCCTACATAGCTTCTACAAAGCTTTTGTTGACTTACTCTTTGTCCTCCTAGGTTTCTCCTTAATTCTTTTGCCAGCCATTAATGGCCTTTATTCCTTCACAATCCTGCTCGCTGGATTTCGCTGTCTCCCTGCCCCCCCTTGCCTCTATGCTTGCTTGCATACTATAGCTCTCTCAATTTCTTTAGTGGCAAGAACTTACTGAGATTCCACCTAAGTAATCGGCCCAAGTCAGATTTGTGGAGCCCCATAGAGAATTTTCCTTGGGTTTATGTAACGCTGCTGAACCTGAAATAAACTGCGAAGATCTTTTCTCATAACATTTTACCCATTTACTCCCCAGTCCCCACTACTTTAACCTAAAATCCATTTTTATCTCCTTTTCTTTTTCCTTTCAGTTTCACATTTTATTGCCCTTTCCCGCCTCTTATCCTGCCATCCTCGCTCCTCCTCTCAATGTGCCTCTGTCGTGTTGCTCTCAATTACTTCACCAGTCTAGTGCGTCTCTCATTTCCCTCTCCCCTTTCTTACTAGTCTGTGAGCTTAAACTTCTTTTCTGTTCATCAGTTCCCCTTTGCTCTCTCCTCCTACTTCTTTTTGTTCATCATTCCCTTCCTTTGTCATGCATTTCCATAAATGTATTATTGTGTCCTCTTTCCTGCTTGCACACCTCTGCTCTTTTTGCCCCTCTCTGTCTGTGCACAAATTTTCATCCTGTGTTTATCCCCTGCTCCTCATTTCCTATTTTCTTCTGTACTCCTCCTCTTTCTGTGCACCCGAGCAGACCTGTCAGTAGGGTGCAGCTATTTAAACCTCACACTTATTCTTCTCATGGAGCTGCTTTCAGCACACCAGGGAAAAGAGGGAATTGGAGAGCAGAGTGAGATAAGTGGTAGAAATGCAAAGGAACAATATCATAAAGTTTACATTAAATCTCCTCAGTAAATTGTCCTGGGTTTATAACAGAAGCATATATTGTTTGATTATCCCCTGCCTCTATTTACTTGCTAAGATATTTACTGTGCGCCACTTTGACTTTTGCTTCTTGAGCTAACATAAAAACCATATCACAGGGGCAGAAACTTAAACAGACAGTAGCTGATGCTTTTATCAGTCGCTCACAAAAAAATGGACTTTGTGACTCACTTGAAATTTGCAGGAGGTTTTTTTTTTTTTGTTTAATTCAAATTTCAATTGATATTGTAAATGATGCAGAAGTGCTTTTCCTCTTGTCTGCAGGTCTGGTCGTAAGAGAAGCCAGTATAGAAATAACACGGCAGCAAGTCGAAGAGCTGTTTGGTCCTGAAGATTACTGGTGTCAGTGTGTGGCCTGGAGCTCTGCAGGAACCACCAAAAGTCGCAAGGCACATGTCCGCATTGCATGTGAGTACACTACAGCAAGAATGCATACAATGTTTAAAAGTTGGAGGACAGTGTTTACATATGAATAGGTATGGGTGGGTGCTGGGCGGGTGCGTACCACTTGTACATGAAGAGAGGCAACATTATAAATAATTATAAATTCAGTCTTTTTGTTCACCAAATGAAACACACAGACAATCATACATGCACTGTTATCTCCGCCACTCTGCCGGCTCCGGTCTCATGAAAGGAGCCCTGTGTGAATGACAGCAGACTTACGAGGATGGGAAAGGCTGACAAAGAAAAACGATGAAGAGCTTATAAATTGCAAGTAGAGGCTTCATCGCTGGTGTTTGGTGTGTGAATTATTAAAACAGCCAATCACAGGAACATGAGTGCAGAGTACACACACTGTAACGCTTAAGCCATACACATTCATTCATATGTATATACATACATTCATGAACATATGGATTGACGGTGACGATCTACTGAGAAGAAAATCCACTCCTCAATCGAGAATAGTTTTCGGGGAAAAAGAAAAATATCATACAGCATTTGTAAATATTTTATATATTGCATGTTAGATCCATTTTTACATACGGTAGAATAGTTTGTATTATCAAATTAGCTGGGTAAAGTTTTAATCCTTAAGATTTCAGTCCAGCTTGATTTGGGAACACTCATTGTTACTTATGGTAACATCAGTTTAATACTGCAGCAAACACTTCTTTAGCAGATACTCCATCAGAAATACAACCGAATAACAGCTGGTCTATCTCTTTACAGTGCAGCTAATCAGACTTACATTGTCTTATTACAGAAGTCACTCAATAATCAGCCTTTTCCTATCATATCATGTGCAACTGTGATCTGATTTCATGCTGGACATGGCGCAAGTAGTTTTCCACACGACAGCAGGACACAAGTAAAATGAGTTGGTTGCTTCACAGAGAAGATGGACGTGTGAAGACTGTCGCATGCAACAATTCATCTAACAGCTCACTGTGACTGCTCCTTTTTGTTCTGTTACTCCCTGCAAACTTTAAAACTGATCTACTGTTAAAAAAGGGGGAAAATTACACAGCTTTAACCAACAGTCACTGTTGGTGTTAACCTCACACAAATATATGATGTTTCCTCTGACAGCCACCTTGTGTTTCACCAGCTGAATATTTTAATGTGAACTAAGAACAGTATGAAATCTTTGCTTTGCATTAAGGATAACTTGATAGACCTCTAAAACTGTATAGGGAGAGTGAACAAAGAGGCTGATATAAAGGAGATACAAGCACATACAGTAATGCTGAATTACACAGGTCATTTCCTGTGGATTTCTTGTGCGTAGGTAGGAAACCTGAATCTTGTGTGAGAATGGCAGACTCTGGCAATAAAAATGAAAATGACTACATAGAGAGAAAATTACAGAACTTATTGAATTGGCATTGTTGAAAAATAATACCACAAATGGTTTTATTGAATGAAAATTAAGGATTACAATTTTGACTATCAGTCTTGCCTTGTTTTGATGTGTTGTGGAACATTACTTTCACAAGCTATAAAATTTAACTAGAAACACTTGGAGTGGGGTAGAACCTTCAACCTTGTTTTACACAGAATGATACACTGTGGGGAACTTTTCTAAGCAGACTTGGCTCCATAACTTTAGTCTACCATCAGTAGCTTCCTGTTATGGTCTGGTGAAGAATTTAATAAGACAACTGGGAGTCTGACTATAAGGTCACCAAAAGAACACAGGCCAGACTAAACCCAACCAGACTCAATATCACTCTAGCAGTGATCACATGGGGAAATAATTTTAGAAGTGTTAGACCCCTGCAAAGGTCCAGGGGAGAAGAAAAGGTTTGATCCTGTTGTGAATAATGTTCACTTGACAGCGCTGCAGCAAATGTGTAGCAAGGGAGTTGAGATGTTTGATAGAAATCACCTAAAAAGTCTTGTTTGTTCTTTCAACATAAGCCTCAAGTAACAGAATGGATTGTTCCTTCAAAGCTCCTTTCACTGGCTTGGGAATTGAACCAACAACAGTAGTTTTCCAAGCATCATTGCTCTAGTCAATTCCGCTATATAAGACAACTGGGACTTGTCTGAGTGCTCAGGTTTTAGACAGGTCAAACAGAAAAGAATTACCAATAACAAACTCGGCCCACCTCTTCAGTTTACCTGGCTTATCCTGACAGTGTGGCTCTGCTTGAGTGAACTGTTAAAAGGACAGCTGGGGGCTTTGAGTCCATTCAGCATACACACACACAACAAAGTGCACACTTCCTCATATCTCATACTTTAGAAGACAATATCACTCTAGCAGACGCACACCCTGGAAAACTTGTTTCCCCAGGTTGGTCTTATTCATACTGCAGGGGGAAATCCATCATGTTGAACCTTGTTTTTCACTTCAGGTTATTTCATTTGGCTGTAAATATGTCTTGCATTTCCACATTTGGAATGGCTTGGTTACTTAGTTTATTTATTTACTTACTGGCTTACACATAAGCATTTATTTATTTAACTTATCATAGCAGACTCATACACTATATAGATTTTACAAAATTATATGTAAAATACACATGTACCTGATTATTTAAATACATATTAAAAACTAGATACAAGCTTACACATTATGCAGTACAGTGTATGATGACAGTAGTCTGGCAGTACCATAGCAACATATTTTGTCAATAAATTTGGTTTCTGAGCTTTAAATGGTCTTTAAAGCTTCTGAGCTTTGAAGACCATTTGAATTTAGAACAGAGCATCTCTACTCTCTGCATTGCTTTGCTATGTGAGGATGTTTTTCTGTCTGTCAGCAGACAGAAAAACATCCTCACATAGCAAAGAGTGACACAGTCAGAAATATCCCTCTAAGCTCTGAATAACATTCTCGAATGGAATGGGACCTCCTTGGGGTGTAATGAAAGCTGGGTAATGTGATGTTTTTGGCTAATGTTCAGGCCAATACATGCTGTGAGATGAATGCTGCCAGTAGCACAGAAATGCACACAAAGCAATGAGGGCCACATTGTTCAATTAGCTACCTTTTTAACATGGTAGATGACATATGAAGGCATGGCTAAGAATATATAATCACATTTTTGAATGTGTGCGCGTATGAGAGAGGGGAAACGTGTGTATCTGCACCACTCTATGACTTACAGTATCCATACCACCACTATCATGATGCAATACCAGCTCTTAGCAGCTACTGCAACTTCAGTCGCACTGAGCCGGGGCCTACCATACCTTAGCTTTCACTTTACTAAGAATATCCTTTTTTATCTATTTATTCCTTCTAACTCTGCTTTGTTAATTGTGTCTTTGTCTGCCGCAGTTGCCTCCGTCTATTTCATCCATGTAGAATTTATGCTGTAAAAAGTGCTAGAATTAACCACAAATCATCTACTTTCGCTACCCACTGCTCGGAAGAACTTGTGGGTGAGATTAATTTGCATCACCCAGAATATGAAATAATTCTGTGTCTGGCCTTATTTTAATAATTCAGACTAGTCAAGGGTTGCCCTGTTTTTAAATGACAGGCAGTGTTTTTCTACACTACATTTAAACAAAAGATTTAACACTGAATAAAAAGGACACTAGCATGCTAACTATCTTTTTCATTTTTTCCCCTTTTTCATATATTCCACATACACAGTACATAGTATTTCACACACGTAAGACGTCTGGAGGTTAGATGAAAGGATGGTGATGGAGGATGCCCCTAAGAAGGCTTGAAGTTGCCAGTAGATATCAGGGGAGGAGAAAGATGATAGAAATTCAGTCCCACTTTCACTTAGCTCTTTTTCGCTTTAGATCTTTCTCATTTTTCTTTATTCTGTATAGCATGTATTTTCCCTCTGACTTTGTATGTCCCTCCGTCCTTCACATTCTCTCTCTCGGTTACAGCAGTGATTTTTCCCTTAACCAGATCTGATTACACTCAGCCCCCTCTTGCGATAACCTTTTACTTCAAATCGACCCAACCTCCTGACCTACCCTGCTTTCGGCTCCTATTTGGATCTTCTGTTGTGATTAAAATGCTTCCTGGCAGCTAGAGCTTGCTGAGCAAAGTGTCTTTTCTACTGCACCGTGCAATAGCAATTCAGCATTTCTCTCCCGCATTCCCATCTCCTCTTCCCACTCATTTTCTTATTTCCCCTCCAATTGTATCCTCCTCTTTGAGTTATTTTCTCACTTTGCTCACCATGTGCTTATTGTCTCACTCCTTAACTCGAGCTCCCTTGGACTCTGTCTTTCTCACTCTCCAGCATCTTCAGGCTGTTTTAATAACAATCTAATTAACAAAGCAACTAAACACCAGTTTGTAAGTGAATAGTAGGAATCATTTTCAGGGCTGTAAATGTTTCTAACGCACTATCAGAGATATTAAATCTCAGAGTGATTTGTTGGGGTTTTTTTGGAGCAGGGCACTTTAGCAGAGTTATGGGTGGTGCAGGCAACTTAATTCAACTTTATAAAGTAGACAAACACAGACACACATTTACACACTCAGTCATGCACAGAATTGCAGGCACATACACAGGGGTGAACAAAACACAGACACGTACATACATACAAATGTGTATGCAGTGTCAGTCATGCTCTTCGGCCCTGTAGCTTTCAGGTCAAGTCTTTCTCCTTTAGCGGATTAGCAATATGTCAAGGTCACACGCACACACACAGAAACACCCAGACACACACAAATTTCAGATGATGGCAATTTGTTCTGCCACCTTCCGACTGAGACATGTGTGTGCATAGCAAGCAGGAGTCCAGACAATCAGGGACACAGAACCCCGGCAGCTACTTGTGTCAACTGGAAAATGTCTGTTACTGGATTTCTTCTTTGTTTATAGTAGAAATGTCTCAGCTGCATGTATTTAAGTTTTCCGTCAATCATGGATGAATTACACCAAGGCAATCAAGGCTCAACAGTGATTTCTTGAGTTAGATTTTAAGCATTGACTACAACCAAACTCATCCACACTCATTTAGGTTTAAATCTGCATGTAGGTTACAACATAAGACCCATTTATTTGTGATCCAGCAGCTGGAAACAACTGTAGTGGGTTAGCCAACCTTTTTGGCATGAAACTTGCTCAGCAGCCCAGAAACCAAGTTGCCACAACAACCACAGTCCAAATGACATGTGACCTCTTTTGGCATGAAATGAATTTGTACAGCAGCAGATTCATTATTGAACATGAACATCGTAACAGATATGAACCACAAAGACTACACCGTTTATCCCTTGACACTCACCCTGACACTTACGTAAACACTGAGTGAAAAACCTTCAGTGTTTTTCTCTGGATGACACATCAAGAGAGTCTTGGTTTCTGGCTTTGAGAGACTTCATGATGGTCACAAACACTGAATAAACATTTTTATTGTGAGAACCCATAGTTTGTGTGTGTGTGTGTGTGTGTTGTCTGAGTGTGTGTGTGTGGTGTGTGCTTGCATGCAAGTGTGTGGTTATGATGTCTCACCATTGCTGTAAGCCACTGAGCTTTTTCCCAGATGTCAAAGACTGCTTTAGTGTGCTCTTGTGTGATAAAGTGCTAAGCCACAGCATAGATTTTAGTGACACAGAACTTAAGTGAGTGTGAGAAAAATAGCGTATACGTATCACTCCATATTATCATATATAGTCTTTGTACTGTTATACCTCATCAGAGCTGAGATATTTGAAGTATTCCATAAAGGTTTAAAGTGTAAATATTTTTTTAAATGAAACTAATGTTTTTTTTTTTTTTCCTTTTGCTCTTTACTTACTAGATACTGTATAGTAGACAGGCCCTTGAGCCATTTTTTCATCCTCAGTGAGTTATTTTACAGAGCATGATCCACAGAAAGCGCTGACTTCCAGTGTTGGCAAATTGAGTTGTTTACTTGACAGTGGATGGAAAGACCTCATCTGATGCCTAGAGCTGATCATAGGTTGAGAAGTGTTGAAATGACAGGGCAGAGAATTCAGTGAAAGGACTGGTCTGAATGGATAGAGATTCCCTAAAACCACCCCCTATATAAGCAAGCTGAAAATGACCGTGACACTCGAGGTCACAGTCTACATTCATTTCTTAAATTTTGATAATTTACTGGCATTTGAAAACATCTATATGTGTGCACAGAGATTGAAGAGTAATTCTTTAGCATTAACACTGAATAATGTTTGGCCTTTGGATTTGCAGTATTGTCATGGTTACGTATTCAATTAAATACAGCAAATTAGAAATACTGACAAATTTACTATTTGTAATTACTTTTTTTTTTAATCAAGAGACACAAGCAGAAAGCAAAACAGCACATTATTATAATACAGTTTTTTTTAATATACTTAGCTGTTAAAGGAGGAACAGCTTCATGGTTTACATTTTTTTTTTTTTTATCATTTAATCCAAATGTGTTTTAATTTTTTCCAATTAAATATTATCTTACCCTCTTGTGTGCTTTATCATGTACATCATTTAGTTATCTTTTCTCAGCTAGAGGTTTTATTGTTGCCATTGTGCAGGAAGCTGGATCTTCAAATTATCCTCTCTGAGACTAAAGTAGTGTACTTTCCTTGCTATTTTCTTCCCAATCATCTCACCTTGCTCTATATTGCTTGAGCAGCTCTACCACGGGAATCCATTGTGATTTGGCATTGGCACCATGCAAGCAGAGGCACCCATTTTGGATAATTGCTCTGAAATGTGCTTATGTCGAGTTGCCTGAGGCAACAAACTAACCACAAAGATGATAAGTTTTAGTTGAGCAGTGGAAGAAGTTTTAGACAGAGTGGGAAGGAGGTGGAGAGAACCACAGAAGGAGGGAGATGATGAGGCAGAGAGAGAGTGAGAGAGAGCGAGAGGTCATGAATAGATGCTTACACTGCTTTACTGTATATATAAGGGAGTTCACACAGAAGAGCACCTTACACAGTTGCCCTCTGCACTTTTCAACCCTGTTGTAATTCAAAAAAGTTTTTTTGTGAATTTATCTTTGCTTTTGTTATATTTATGAAGCTAGACAGTGTATCTGCAGTTTGGGAGTGAAGTTGGGTCAGTGAATTGATATGACACAGCTGTCCCTCCTCTCCTGTGCACGTATTTCCCTGGGGCACAAATTTGCATACATGCATAAAAATACACAACTTCCATTGACGTGAATTCATGGTCCCCTGGTGTCATGAACACAATGTCACATCCCCTTTTCTTCTCTAGAACACACACACACACACACACACACACACACATAGCAAACTGGCAAAATCTTGTCTGTCATAGCTCCCCAGCTTAACACTCTGTATGAATATATGTTTGTGTGTGTGTGTGTGTGTGTGTGTTGTCTGTTCATCCCCCGAGCAGTTTGCTTTAATCTCCTTTAATTTCATTCTCAATCTTTATGGAAATCATCTCTCACAGCCAACTCCTCATTTCAGCATCTCCCCTACTAATTAAGACCAGGAAATTGTTCCTGGAATCGGCTGGCATGAGAAAAGTGTGTCTCATCCCTCACTTACTTCCTTGTTCTGTCCTTGTGCTGTTCTGTTTTGCACATTTGTGGTTACATGTGTGAGTCTGTCTTTCAATCCCACTGTGCATACCTTACCATTTGTGTTGTGCTTGTTCTGTGTGTGTGTGTGTGTGTGTGTGTGTGTGTGTGTGTGTGTGTGTGTGTGTGTGTGTATGTTGTGCCTGCTTATTTATCTCCATTTCCTTAGTGTATTTTCCTCAATGTGACAGTATCTCTCCATCTCTTCTCTCTTTGTTTCTCAGTATCTGCCCATGTTCGTGTGTCTCTGTTCGTTGTGTGGGTAGCCATGTGGTGGAATTAGGGCTAAAGCTTAGGGTGATTACTCCAATAATGAACCATCATGATCTGTTCAGGTCCTCATTTCCCATAGGGATTGACTGTATTATGAAGTTATCATTCAGCCTCAGCAATACTTTGTGTCCTCGCATAACTCTCCTAACCAACATAGCTGTACACTTGGAATCTGATTATGAGTAGATTTATAATGCATGAAATTCAAGCTCACTGTTTATGTGGGAAATTATTCTGGAGAAATCTGGGAATTTTAATAATTGTGCATCACTAGAAAGCAGACAGCATGACCACCTTGAACCCCTTGTTTACACATATGGGTTCAACATGGCAAGGGTTAGTAGCTCATCTACTGCCCGCAGTGTTTATCAGTATTTATCATATGAAGGAAATTATGAAAAGAAACTCTGCAGAGTCATAGGGCCCCATCCTTCACTGACTGACCAATTGAGTGCTGATGTTACACAAATGGTCAGATAGCCGAATGGTGGAATTTCCCCATTGGCCATTGCTCTTAAAAATGATTTGGCACAAACGGTTTCTATTATGTCATCAGAGGATTGTTTATAGGCAGAATTGTCCAATTAGCACCTTTGCTGCTAGATTGACCAACTTTTCTGAACGTTTTAGCAGCTTTTTTTCAATATAGTACCTAGCAACAAATCTAGAAACATTTTGGAAAAACCTTTGCTACTTTCTTTAGAAAGGAATCGCCAGTACTGCTCTGTGAGTGCATGGTCAGAGTTTCCCTCTGCGGGCATATCTCTCTATGTGTCTCATTCTATTGACCACATGCATATTTGTGAATAAGGTCCTAACTTTCTCTTGGAGTGATCATTTTACAAGTAAATACAGCCAAAATCACCACACAGCTATGTGGAAAGGGCTTGCAAGTGACTGCTGGTTAACATGTAGTTTTAATGTCAGTCACTAATTCATACTTGTTCCATTGTCTAAAAAACAGAAGAAAAAAAACATTAAAAAGAGCAGGATTTAGCTCATTTCCATTGAAAGTAGTTATTTACAGCAGTTCCACAACTGTTTTCTACTATGTTTTGACCTAGTTTTGTTTACATTAAATATTAAAAGCATAAATATGTAACACGTTTTCCATCTGAAGCGATCATTGTGCCACATCCATCAGCTGTCAGGTCACACACTGAAATCCATCATCAATGCACAAACTTTTGCACTGTTTATTTATGAGCCGTAAACACACAGAAACAGTGTGAGTTGTCTTACATTAAATAGGCATTTCTTCCTCTTCAGTTTCTGTGCAAACCTTTCCACCACCTTCTTGAAATTCAAAGCTCTGACCTCTACATGTAAATAGCTAATTATGCAGTCTGATCTGAAAGAGAGGTTTTCCTCTTTGGACTCACAATTTCCCATTGGTTGTCCAGCCCTTAAGTCTGTATGTGTGAATGGGGGAGAGTGATTCAAAACTAAAAATTCAAATTATTTGAAATTATTCAGTTAGCATATCTGCAATATTTTTAAGGGGCTGGTGTTCGAACTTCTAATATTTTATAAGCTAGCCACTAGTCCCTTTCTTTTACTAAAAGTTTGGGATCTTGATAAAGGAGATAGAATCAAAGCCAGATTGATAGCTGTTGGGTTTGATGAATTGCTGGTTTTGAGAGAAAGAAGGCAGATAAATAGAGATGATACAAGGTGAACTCACCGACATGATCTTCTATCTAATAGTTTGATATTGAGAGTCTTGTGGCTGTGTAAAGCCCTTTAATAGGCAACCACCAAGCAGGTGTTTTTTTTGTATTAAGAAAGAGCAAGGTGGCCTTGCTGCACGCTGCCAACTTCTCGCTCCTTCCCCTCATCTCTCTCTCTGCCTCTCATCTTTCAACCCCCCACCTGCCGTCCCAAATTCCCCCCCTTCCTATTTTATCCCCCCTTCTCTTTCACTCGGCCACCTTCTATGTCTGTAAGCCGCTGCAAGGAAACTGTCCTGATGAAATACCCAGAGAGTGAGTCAGAGTCAACCGGTTTAGCATTAAAAAACATTCTGTCTAGTGAGTGTCTGTGTCAGTGTGTGTCTACCAATGGTGTACCACAGCTGACAGATAAGGTGATTAAGAGTACATCAGGGAACCAGGAGAGTAAAAGGACATAAGGATAACACAGACACAACCACTCACTCACACTGTGCCCTCCTATAAAAGTTTTCTGTATAGTTTAAAAAACTAAAAGAGAGGATAGAGGTCTTCGTCTTGAAAAGCTGCACCCACCCTTCAAAAACTAAAAAGTGACTCAGAATCTTAAAAAGAAAAAAGTTTATTTTTCATCGTTATTCAGCATTTTTGCTAGATTAATGCTCCCATATCAACAAACCTATAGATGTCAATTTGAAATACACATCACTTTGTATCTTCAGGCATGTAGTCAGAGGTAGTAACCGTCCTCACTTCCTGACATCAGTTAAATGTATGTGACATTTTATAATACAATTACGAATCTTGCTCTCACATGCAAGCAGAAACACAAACACAAATGCTTTTCCAAACACAAATTCATACACGTTGACACAAATCAATATTTCTAAATGCACATACAGTCCTAAATATTCACACAGATTTGTTTTTAGCACCTGATAGATGTGTTACTATATGCATTTAGGCCAGTTCGTGTGATAAAGTGTCAGTGAGCACTTTTTTTTTTATTCCACTCTCAGTACAGTAGCTTTTCGTGATATTACAGACACTACTCTAAAAATCTGACAAAGAATTTCAATAAGAGTTTTACACATCCCGTTAGGTATTCTTAGTCCTGATATCAGAAATCGGATCATACCCTCCACAGTTTCGCCCGAAAGATTGGATCAAAACAAATTTGTGCTTTTCTTTCTCCAAACCACATGTTCATATTTAGAAATCCATCATGTCATCTGATCAGCATCATAAACAAAGTCACCTGCTAAGTCATGCAACACCACCACCCCTCTCAAGTTGTACTTAGTTTTATAGTCTTTTTTTCTGTGGCAGGCTAATTATTTTTAACATAAGCTCAGCTGCCAATATAGCGATACATGCGCACAGTATACTGTAAGGTAGCAGAATAGGTAGGTTAACAGAAAAGCAGTGAATAATGTTTTTAACTCTATCCAATAAAAAGAATCAAGCACGCTACACAAGGACAAGGTTAGGCTGAAAGACAGAAAGATATAGAAGAGTAGTGTCAGAGGCAGGTCTAGACAGAGGTAGATAGGCAAAAGTTTATAAAATAGTGTAGTCAGGGAAACTCACTTAGAAGAAGACTCAAGCAAACTGCCCCTTTTGAAACCCTCTCACTGAAAAAAAATCAGTCTTTTGTGTAGAACTACACTGGGAACAGTGGCAGTGAGGGAAACAAAGATCCAGAGGAAGAGATATTCAGCGTGATGATCAGTCAAATCAAACTGTCCTTTCATCCATCCATTCATCCGTCTACCCACAAGGATTCTTGTATTTGCATCACATCATATTTCTCTCCATCCCCTTCTGTTTTGTCTTTCCGTCTTCTGTTGTTCTTATTTAAATGTCTGGCTAATTGTCTTTAAGTCTGCTACTGTGAGCAATTTTTCCTCAAAATGAAAATATCCAAGCCCTCTCTGAAACATTCAGTGAAAGAAATGGCAGTGCATTCCTTGCTGCTTTGTAATGCTGTCATTTATCACAGCATGTGGACCATTAGTGTGAATCATTTATTGTCTTTGGCCTGCATGAGATCCCCGAACTCTGGCAAGTGTATATGGAATGAAAGCAGGGTTAAATATTGTGCATAGTGACTGAGCGCCAAGCATGCAACAAGGCAGCCTGTGTTTAGTGTGTGAAGAAGCTAAAGCACTTAATAGCTTGATCAGGTGTGTGTGTGTGTGTGTGTGTGTGTGTGTGTGTGTGTGTGTGTGTGTGTGTGTGTGTGTGTGTGTGTGTGCGCGTATGTGCGTATGTGTGTATGTACCCCTGTGTGAGCATTAGTTCACTCTAAGAATATGCAGCTAAGTGTTTTTCCTTGTTGTGTACATTTCTAAAGTGACAGGAGAGTGGTAGAAGTCAGCATATGCATGGCTGACTTCAACCACCAACTCCATAATTACTATGTCATTGTTGCCTTGGAAATGAAGTAATATGCCGAGTTTACAATGACATGGCACCATCTCCAAAATGGTCTCCCAAACTGCTGAATCACAGGATGTTTTGCGAAATGGCCACCCACACACCTCCGCTTTCCATTGAGACTTTTCCACATTTGATATAATTACTGGCATTGCTCATGTGTGTCCTTTCCTGGAGATCAGATTTAGAGTACGTGTAGTCTACCTCTTAAAATACAAGGACTCAATCTCAATCGACAATTTTATACTAGTACTTTATCAACTGTATTTCATAAAAACAGACATAGTTATTATACTAGACTTCAAAATACAAATCAGATGCATTTTCAATACTGTCGAAAAAACTATCTAGATTGCTGAAGTTGTCATATGCTCTCTGGTTCAC